>APFE031417449.1:98210-116107 GCA_000404065.3 Pinus taeda | reverse complement strand
CCTTATAAATCGGGGTGGGGGGTGTTAATGTGCATCAAAATCTGCAGAGGGACAATGTAAGTCGGCCTGAGAGAGTGATTTTGAAATGAGAGGCATAATTGAATGCAAGCTTCTTCTTAGTAGTTCTTCTTTCTCGAATTCTGGAGATACCACCTGGTTGGGCCTGCGTAGTGGGAGATGTGAACAGTGAGGAGCGGATACAATATTAACCAACAGGATTGCAGAGGAAACCAGAGTGGAATATGCATTTAATACTAATGTAGGACAAAGAATATGGTAGGGGTGTCAGTTCTGCAAAATAGGCAGAACATAGGCAGGAGGGAGTTACAAGCTAGAAAGGAAGCCAAAAATGGGGCTGGCTCTAATACCATGTCAGGCCAAGAGGTAACCCCTCAAATCAATTGTGCTTCTTCATTAAGATTACTCATGGTTATATACATGAGGGAGTGACTCTTGGGTTTCACCTCCTGATGACTCTTCCTTTTCCATTATTTACTATTTACATTATTTACAAGTGTTCACCCAATCCCCATGATTAGGTGTCAACAACCCCTCATCAATGATTGGCCCCAAAGATGGCTACTCATCTTCCTCCACCATGGGCTCAACTTGAGCCTCTAACTGCTCCTCCATAGACAACCCATCATGCAAAACATCTTCACCATTCAACTGAAGGTGGCTGCCACCTGGAAGCTCTGTCATGGATCTGGATGCCTCTGTGCCTGCTGGTATCTCGTGAATAGATGGTCCTAAGGGTGTGTGCTCCACTCTTTTGTCACTGTCTCAACCCATGCCATCAATGTGCTTTGTGATAGTGGTGACTCTGGAATCTCACTAGGCCAATCCATGTCCTCTTCATGACCACTCGGGTTATCTACTGCATGCGCAATCTCCTTCTCATGCTCAATGTATAGAATCACCTCCATGTAGTGGGCCTTGTCCTTAGTGAACCTGTGCCCTGGGGGCCACGACTCCTGACCTGTGAAGCAAAAGTTCCTCCTCTTGAGGGCCCTCCTGGTATCGTCATCAAGTTGCCCCCTCTAGATGATGATCTAGTCTCTGACCTTTGCTTCTCCTTCAAATGGAAAACTCCCCAAATGATAGAGCCCTCCTGATCCTGGGGTCCAACGCATCATACTCATCAATCCCATTTGAGAAAGACCTCAACGAATCTGTAGAAGTGTCCGGCTTTCTCTCCCTCTTAGGTTCATTTAGAAAATGAGGCATGGTAGGATGACTAGTCTAGCCATACGTATGGGTGTTGTTTTGCTAGGTTGTGCGTGCATGCGTGTGGCTTCCTTCTCCTTTGTTGGCTTGACCTTGTTGGTTCTGTATTTGCATTCCCATCATTTGTTGCAGTAACTCTAGACCCTATTGGTTCTGCATCATCAACTCCTCTAGAGCCTGTCCCTGACCACCCTGTCTAGGTTGCTCATTGTTCTCTTGGTTCTTGTTCTTTTCTTCCTCCGTGTCATTGGAGTGTCCATAGTTTCACCAATCACTGTGCGTGCATGCTTAACACCTCCATGATCTTGCTAGCTTCCTCAACAACTGGCCAAGATCATGCTCTAATACCACTATAATATTCTTAATGGAAAAATTAACAATAATACCAAAACAATGTACAAGGAACAACAAAATAGATAACGAATCACAACCTAAATCAAAATACAATAAACACCAGCAAAAGATTTCGAGCCATTCTATTAAATGTCTAGGAAAGAGTACATATAATGAGCTGAAATGATAGAACCTGGGCTTGCTATCAAGCTGAGCAAGACCTCAAAAAGATAGCCCGAACCCAAGTGTGGAAGTGTTCTCGAAGTGATCTGCGCACTACTAAAAAATAATCTAGTGCTGGCTATTGGATGGAACGCTGATCTCAGGGTTGAATATTGCTCGGAATGCTCTGAAAATTTAACCTCAAACTTCTTTCACAAAACCCAGAAAAACCCAGAAATGGTTTGGGCTGAATCCAGATGATGAAGAACCCCTCCAAAAGGGTGCAAATGGCTCTATGGGTGGCTATATGCCCTACTGGAATTCTGCTCCGTAAACTACTCAAAAAGTTCTGAAAATTTAACCACGGCCTCTCCTTCAAATATACACAAAAACCTAGAAAAGGTTTGTGCTAATTCTAGTTGGCCTGGAAGCCCCCAAATAGTGCAAATTTCCCTCCTTGGTTGGCGCAATATAAGAATAGCTCCGCTAAGATGTGTCCAAATATTTTGTTGAGATGCCACTGAAATTCCACTATGGAAACTACCTTTTTCTCCAGCCCAATCTTCTCCAGAAAAGATCCCTCTTCTACTCCTATGCAAGCTTTCTCCAGTGAACTCTGTGCACTACCAGAAATGAGAAATTCGGCCCTCAAATAGTGTTAATCTCTAGCCTTGCAAATCCACCCCAAAATCATCGATACCAATGGAGAAAAGAACCTGCAAAATAGTTGGATCTCCAACCCACAATAGTTGGTAAACCACCTGCAAAATAGCTGGATCTCCAACCCACAATTGTTGGTCCTCTAATGAGTAACTTGAGCAGCCTCTATGCCCAAGGAGTGCGCAGAAATGGATTATACTTGCAATGAAACTCTGTGGAAAATCCTGAAATGGACTTCTGAAAATTCCTCACTCGGGAGACACTCAACGTTCTCCAAAATGAGGATGGAATTTTGCCTGGAACTCTTGTGCTAAACAACACTACTTTTCGTATGCTCAACAACTGCAAGAGAGTTCAAGTTTTGAAAATATATAGACAAAGATGATCAACAAATGAGTTCATCCTCCTTTTATAATTTCTCCCTATGCTTCTAGACTCCTTTTTAATATTATTTTATTGGTGGGGCCCATTTTCCACTAGGAGACTTTTCGTCACCATTATAAATAAAATAATAATTTGCCTCATTTCTCCAATAAAATAATAATTTGTTTCATTTCTCCAATAAAATAATAATATGCCTCCATTCTCCATTAAAATAATAATTTCCACGTTTCTCCCATAAAATAATATTTTCCCCTTTTTATTAATATTACCAAAAATTGGCAAAACCCTCTAGTGATTTTTGCACTCACAAAATTGGGAACATTACAAAAACCTAGACAAGGTACTACCAGAGAATAAGTTGAATGAGACACCAGAGTTGTGACGATGAACCATGAACTAAGACTAAACCACTCAAGGGAACCCCACACTTAGTCCCCTTGAAACTTTCTCTACTCTTTATAGAGCCCACAACTACCTGATAATTTAACCAAACAAACAACCACAATCCTACAAAGAAACTAGACCTTCAACATTTACGCAATATTGAATAAGGCTAGATGGGCGACAAAACATTGACCCACGAATATAGACTGGTGATGAGAAACCTCACCCACTACACGAGACTTTCCCTAGACATCTCTCCCTAATCTAGGCAAGACCCAAGACCCAAATTGAACAGAGACTTTCTGTCTACAAATAAACATATAAAGGCAGAGCTATTATGATTAGGCGAAATATGAAATAAAACAAGAAAAGCTAGAGGATTCGAAACTTGGGCTCCCAAGCCAGTGTCGATAATTAGAAGCTTGTACCAACTACCACAACCAAATTCCAGAGCTCGCATCCAATTCTTCACTCTTCGTCTGGGCTTATTCAACCTCCTCCACTTCTTCAATGCGAGCTAAGAATTATGACTCATACCTGTCCTAACCATAGTTATCAGAATCAGATCAGGCATCGGTCAGAACCATACAGAAACTGGTAAAAAAACCGAACCAAAAAACTGGTCAACCAAAAACACATAAAATGTTCAAATTTTAAAGAAACACATATATTCATGTGCATCCATATGAATCCAAACCATTTATACACAAATAAGCAAAAGTTCTCATTTATATAGCATGTGAGGGTGCACATAACCAAAATAGCACCAAGTGTAATCCATCTATAAACCGAAAATACATCAGCAAACAAGCTCCACATGGCCTCTAGCATACAAAAAATTATGCCACAACAAATGCCTACATGTCATCAAAATCATTGCATATATTGGGATCTTCATCATCAATATCACCCTCTAAGCATTAAAATAAGATAGAAAAATCATAACATGTCAAGTCAAGATTTTGTTTGAGTGATGGGTACATAGAGGGCTTGGTGCTCTTGATTAAATACTAGTTCCATACCCTCCTCGCACATGAGAAAATCCAATGTAGCGTTGCAATCCCCCAAATCCTAAAATCCTCGAAAACTGTTAAATCTGCTGGATTTTGAGTGAGATCTAAAATTCTACACTCTCCATATGAAATCCAATGAGGTCAAAACCATTCTCAAACATCCCAAGTCATTTCACGGTAATGTTAAAAATTTAAGTAAAAGTATGAAAATGATCCTTTTACTATAAGAATTTAACATTACCATGAAATGCATAGCAATAGTAGGGCCATATGCTTGAATATTAGGCACCTATTATGGGCTAGTGCCCAACTACGACAAACATTAAAAGAAAAAAAGCAAAACAGGCCCTACTTGTTTCGTTCTACGTGACTTTACCACATCGAAACGGACAAAAACGGTTCAAGTCACTGGTTCAAACCGGTTTTTGCCTCAAAACAGTCAGATCAGTCTAAACTGGACGGTCTGGTTCGGTGCTTATAACATTGGTCCTAACAAGCAACCAAGCTCTCAATCCACTCACCACACTAGAGCACAGACCACCAAGCCACTTTTCCAGCAGCAAATCCTCCACTGGCTAGGCTAAAATACTCGCCCACCACCACTTGTCCAGTTCTGAGCAACACCCACTCCTCATTGCAGTAAAGAATGGATTGAAGGAAACTTGTGGAAACTCAACACAAGCCGAAAGAAGGGTCTAGCAGCAAGGAGGTCGGCTCCTCGATGTCAAGCCTGCCCCAATCTCCATCACTGATCACTGAGACATGCATGTTTCATTGACAACCCTCCACTATTTAATGTCATCTGTGTGGATGCTTTCCGATGCATGCCAAGGGACGAGCCCTGCCCCTGCGATTTAATGCACCTTAGGTGGGCGGGGTGGTGGGCTCGTTCCTCCATGCCCCCTCTCAGATCCCGAGGTCACCCCCATCAGGGACTCTCAGAGTGAAAGCCTTGATACCATGTTGAATTTTCTTAACCCTAGCAACTAGCAAGTTATTTCTTGGTAATTTACTTGCTGTAAATTAAGCAACAATTTATTGAATAAAATGCACTACAGGGATTTTAATTGGTAAATAAAAGAATTTCAGTTGAAGCAAATTAGAAACCAACTTCGCACATGCACACAAAATTCACTGCCCTTCAAATCTGTTGTTTATTAAATAAAATATCTTAGCATACAAGGGTTCCCTTCCTTGGAAAATGGCCTATGACAAATAAAAACTTGGCAAATTTGCCCCCAAAGAATTCCTATCTGCACACCTGCAACTTGTACGACCTCAGTGTGGTCTGTACTGAACACGAGACGACTGCCTGCTGCAAAATCCATGTCACATGTACGGTTTGTTCACATACTTGTGCAGCACGTGCAAATTGCACTTGTAAGACTACCACCCGTGCTACCTGTTCTCACTTCTATGTGACACGTGCTGCTGTTACCATGCTTGCATGGCTTCACTCCTGTGACCTGTGTGTCCTCTTGCTACAGATTAAGTGCTCAGAAAATCTGTATTGCCTCCTTGCTGGATAGCCTCCACTTTATTTCCTGAATCTGAATTTCTTCTTGCTGCTGCACTATTTCCTTATCCCTTAGCCTGGACACTGGGATGAAAGACCTTCATTACCCAGTCACGGAGACCCCCTTCTCTCTTGTGTTCATTGTGTCTTTTTCTTTCACCTAGCCTTGCTTTTATAAACTTGGGTTTTTTGACCGAATCCATAACCCTAATCTCCAAAGTGATTTATTGTCGAGATTAGATTTCACCGCATTGGAGATCAATGGTTAGATTCATCTATTCACTAATGCAAAAGTCATTAGATCAACTCACTTTTTATAAAATTCACTTTACTTTGATTAATTCTTTAGTTAAAATAAATTTTCTAAATTTTAAAGTCTTGGATGACTTTCACACGTCTAGACACTTAAACTTGTGCAGGAGTACCTGTCTGATGCTACAAACATTGACACGTAATATATGCAGCATTGCAAAAAAAAAAATCAGGAGTCATCAGCTCTCTGAAACAGTAGTAGAGGAAAGAAAGCAGTTCTTTATCTAGTGATTATAAATCTACCCAGTCATGTCTTGGGTTGTAACACACAACCTTTATCTTCTGCTACAATTAGTTATTGTAATGCTCCCAGCAAGAGCATGAAACAGTTACTGGATTTGTGTTCAACAATTTATAACATGTTTGCTGATTATTTTCTTTGTTTTATGGAAACAAATCTCCATTCTCAAAGAATGAAATTTTATAAGGAAACAAATGTTTCTAAGATGGAGATGTTGCCATTTTGGCAACAAAATCTCTTGAATTGGGTTTGGGTTAGTTTGTGGATACTATGCCCAATCATAGCCAATTTAGTCCAGTTGTGGATATTTTTATATTCATACTGCCATGCATCTGCACTGATTTTTTTTTTCCTTTGTCTTTAAGGGAGACTGCACAACTTGTTTCCAATGCACAAGTTGTAGAAGGATCAACAAGACCTAGTCATTTAGGTTCAAACTAGCTGCTTCATTCCTCTTTAATGAGGTTATTAACTCCTTTCAGTAAGACTGCAGCAGTTGAATGTTGTCAAGGTTTCCTTGGGACTGATACTGGTTCCCTTTCAGAAAGCACGATGGTAACAGATGATGCAGCTATTTTAACTTTTTACCAAGGCTGTTGTGGAATTTATAGGATTGTCACAAATTTTTTCAAACCATTCATAACTTATCACTGTTATTTCTTCCCAGTGGTTCATTATATTCAGGAATTTTAAGGGAGCCAAATATTCAAGCTATTAAATCAGTGATCTACGATCTGTCGGAGTATCGTGTAAAAAAATGGAGCTTCCTACATCAACACAACTGTTGGAGATGGATCAAAGCTTGAGACGTTCTCTATTACTGGCAATTTAGGAAGCACTCGCAAGGTTTGATTGCACTTCTCATTTAGCAACATATGTTTATGATTTACTGGCTACTTATCTGTATTTTCAGATTATGGTATTTTCCTTGGAAAGCTGTAGCTGTGTTTTATAGGTGCTATAGAATAAATACATAAAGCTATTGAATTCTACTACGTACTTTTGATGTAGGCATATATACAGTTTTTCTGAGACAATCTGTGCATTTATTTTGCAATAAAAAATAACATCATAATGTCCACTTGCGAATATAGGCAAAAAATCATTTTAGTGTACATAAATAGGTGTCTTAACCAACCATTAAGCTAAATACTAGTAGCTAGAGTTGTAAAATTCAGGGGCACTTAAAACGAGTTTGTTTACATTGTACAATCATTCCTTTTCCATTACGCAAAAGTCTTTTAAGAAATTTTTTGACTGATAATGAAGAGACAAGCTTTTGCTTTCTAGTTGTACCAACCAAATTTTCTCAGGTTGTTGACATACAAATTCAGTGACTTTTCTAGAAGCTTAAGTGATGACCAATAGGCCATTAGAATTTGGAAACTCAAGAACTGCTCTGAAATTGGACCTTCATGGTTGTGTGGGTTCTTGTTAGCTGCTTTTGATTAAGTTTCTTATGGAATGGACTTCCACCTATAGAGTTCCTGAATTCCACCCATCAAAGGAGAATTAGCTAAACTGTTTAAAACATTATACTGAGCAGCAAGATGAATTACCACATTAGGTTTAGAGAATCGCCTCAAGGCTCTGGGAATGAGCTTTATGACTTGCCTTGTTGCCATGTCTCATACTTCCTGTATTTCTTAGAGACTGAAAATGAGCATGGATAATTTCCTTATGACCTGTATTGGCGTTATCCACAGTAGGTTAATGAGATAAGGCCAGTAGTAAGTAGATGGCCCATTAGTAAAGGAGGAAATGGTATTGAACAATTTTATGGGTGTATGAAATTTAAATGTGCGGAATTGATTCCACAGTTTTGCTGCACAGAGCCAATGAATACAAAACCATTTACATGAATCCTGGCAAAATCCCAGATCCTAATGCCCCTTTTGCTTAATTTAACAGAACTATAATGTATTCTTCTATTTTTTTCATAGGACTTAAGTTTAATTACATGACATACTTTGCCTATTGTAATTTGTACTTATGGTTAAATCAATTTTTTGGCCTAGATCTCTGCAAATTCATTCTGTTTATCATGTTATCTTTTCTTTTCTGGGGTTCGCGATAAGATGAGGCCATGTTTAATATAAAGTTAAAATATTTCTTTTTCCTTGATTAAATTATTCTTTATTCGTTGGTTGTGTTTAGCGTGAAGTTGTATCTCTTGTGTAGATCTTCTGTATAATCATTCCACATTTCTTTCTAGTGATTAAATTGAAGGTTGATCGTCCAGGCTTGTAAGTTGAGTAGATACTGTTGTAAAGTGGAAGATGTGGATTTCCTGAGGAAGAAATTAGCAAAATTTGCAGCATGCTTTGCAGCTGGAGGCATGGAAATTGCAGTTGAAAAACAATCTCCTCAAACTTCTGCAGAATCTGTGGTACCATATGGATGACACCGTGCAACAAGGTTTTACATTTAGGAAATAATTCTCTTGATCAGAACTTTTAAAGTGTTCTGAGATGATATATTATGAACTACAAAACTTGTTTGAGAATGCATTGATCAAAGCTCACTTCGGTTCCAGAGGATAGATCACTGTTAAATAGCCATGAAAAACCATTTCCATGGGTTCTTGTGTCAGTAAAGATTGATGTTTACTGCTCTGGTGATTATGATAATTTGCTTACTCCACAGTAGAAAAGTGTGACAAGGGAATATTTTCGTGGGAAGGAAATTGATTGAAAAAAGTTAAGTGTTTGTCAATTTGATTTTTCAAGTTCAGTTTCATGGATACATCAATCATCAATACATTGAAGCTTTTAGTTCTCGAGGTCAAGTATGTACCTCCATAAACCATAACTAGAAGCATTTGGGTTTCTTTGGCCAACAATTTTCATACATAGTGAAAAATGTGTAGAGGACCTGAGTAAAGTTGTCTCTAAAGTGTGTATAAATTGAGAAGCCTAGTTCTTAAAGAAAGAAAAATTTTCATGCTACCTATCAAGCTAACAATATTCTCCATGACAACAAAGGTTGAATGCCCCAAGGAGTATAAATTTGTATCTCGTTAAAAAGAGTTTGAAAATGTTATTGCTGTGCGTCCTTTAGGGGAAATTTCCTGTTCTGCATCATGAACAAGTAGACGAGGAAGATTTCTCTTTAAATGTACCATTGTGAAGATTTAGTTCTTAAATTTGTAAATTAGATGCTTTTTTCTCAAGGAGGATATGGATAGCCAAGGGAAATGTGACAGACGCCATGTTTCTAAATGAGGATTAAGATAATCTTCAATCACAATTTTACTGCAAAATTATATCAATGTTTTTTTTTGTCTTTTGCTTCTCTTAACATTGGGTTATATTAATGTCTACAAGGGTGGGTGAAATATTTGGAAGTTTCCTCCTGATAGAGTGGTCAAAACATTTGAATATTTGTAACGGTAGCTTACCGTCATACATTCTGTAATTTTTTAATTCGACTGGAAAATGCAATGGAGATGTCAAACCACTGTTTCTGTGTGTTAATGAAATGGACATGGAATCATAACCTTTCCACTTTCAAAATGGGATGAAGTGAAATTATCTCCATCCCATGGAGGTGGTCAAGTTTTCATCTTGTCTAATGTGTTTTTAAAGACAGTCACCTTATTTGAATGGACTTTGAACAATATTTTGATGAGAAGTGAACTATACTGATCTTGTAAATTTTCTTCTTTAGTAGAGTTTTTGTAACTTGTTCCTCCATCCTCTCAATGATTATCTATTTTCCCAAATATAGTATTACATTTTCACTTGCCACCAACTTCAACATGTACTTTAGAAAGGTGTCAAGCCAGATCTGATTCCACAACTCTAAGCAATGGAATCAGATTCTCTTTCTATTTTTCTTGGTTTCATGTGTAATTTTTTTTCAATGAAATGGGTAAGGATATTTATATTAATAGAAGTCTGGGATTGGGACAAGAACCCCTACATCTCGAATCCGATACAAAAGATAGATCTTCAAAAGAGTAAACAAAATGTTTACTTCCTCCATGATTGATTAAACTTTTAGACAAAAAAGATGATCACAGTAAATTCTACAAAAAGTTCCAAGCAAAAGAAAAAATTTGCAGACCAACATTACATGACCAAAGATAGATGCAACATACTACATGCCAAAAAAGCTTCCTCATCATACGAGTTAATGAAATCAACATGGACCACAATTGTTAATTTTTGAGTCTCTAACACGACGAGATCTTCTTCTATCCATGTGAGCACCAACAATGTTGCCACCAACTGTTGCTCTTTCCGCTTGTGACGCTGAGACCTCTAGAACCGCCACTCGAGCACTGAGCCGTTGAATTTCCTCATTGAGCCTGTCTAGAGAATCCTCCATATCCAGCATGATGCACCAATAACTTGGCTTCAACAAAGAGTTGGAATAAGCTCCACTATCGCTCGATCATGTCTTTTAGATTGAAGCAACTAGAGGTTGAGTTGAGTCCAAGAGTTTATCAGTCAACTCTGAGGCACTGATAGAACCTTGGAGGTCGGAGCAGATAGCCATCTTGTTCTTGAGGCTTCAGACATAGATTTTTGCAGGTAATTTCCCACCAGACCAAGGCAGAGGTTAGAGGGGAGAAATAACCAAAACACGACAACCTGGAACGAAGGAATTCCGACCTCTAACTTCATGAACTTGGAAGAGCGAGAGTGGGAGCAGGGTACCTCTAGAAAACCATATATAATTGACTCCCAATCCTTGGCATGAGTCATTCTTAGACCATTCGATCTAAATCTTTACAAAATTCTCAATAATTTAGGAGAGAAAAGATTTGAACCCTTTGCAGGATAGGAGAATTAAATCCATAATCATGCACGCAAAGGAAGATACCACAACCAAGACAAATTGCCATAACTTTGGACCAAAGGGAATTAAATGGACAAGACCACAATGGAGGGACAAAGCCAAAGGTTGATGCCACAGGTTCACTGGAATGTGCCATTGGGAGAAATCCATGCAATACAAAAGTTAGGAAAATAGAGGAGCTGACCAAAAAGAATGGGCTTGGCATTCCACTAGAGCATACATGTGAGAGTCTCTTAATAAACCCGTTAAATTATTAGCCCTAGGGGTAGAGAAATGAGATCGCTCCCTGGTGATCCAATTGCTAAAAAATTTGAGTCATTTAAGGAATCGGAGACAGAGTTAATCTAGAATTTATTTCTATTATACATTGATTCATGTTGGCTCCCTTTTTGTTAAATTTTCTGATTGTTCTATGCTGTATCAATTACTTTAGCCCAAATTACTTCTTTATTAACAAGGCATCCAATTATTAGCAGTATAACCAATCATAAATGTAATTGAAGAATGAACAATGTATGCAGTGACAAAGAAGACAATAGCACAACCATAAGAGACAACAGCTTGGTCCAAGACTAGGAAAAAACCCCACAAGGGGGAAACCCTTTCAAATATTCTTCTTTAATAGATTGTCACAAAAAGATTTCAGCAGAGTACAATGAGCTTCAATACATATATTTGCAGTGGATATCAATGAATCAGATCTATAGATCTACAGATCTGTACAACAGTAGAGGTAAACCCAGATTCACCAGATCATTGAAATCAACTAAAGCCAAGATGTCAAGCCCTAGATCTGAATCCTGGATGCTCTTATCAAAATTGTCTGTGTGCGTCCGAAACTCCCCGGACGCTCTCTCGAACACTGTGTGAGGGCGTCTATGATTGCTCGAACACTCTTAGGAAGACTCTGTGCGTGCGTCCGGGGTAAAATAAACGAGAAACCCTTGGATGCTCTCTTACTGCTGTTGTGTGTACATTTGGGATGGCATGGATGCTCTTTGGGACACTTTGTGCAAGCGTCCGGGGACCAATGCAACCCGATTTGACTTTGAACCCCTAAATGCTCTCATAAGCATATTTGCTACTTCTAGAGTTCTCTGGACGCTCTCTTGTCCACTATGTGCCAGCGTCCAGGGACCAGATTTCCCTGTTCTGTGCGAGCATCTGGAACCCAGAAAACTCTAACTCAGAGTGAACCTTACCCTTGTGATTTCAGACCCTTGTGCGAACTCCTTCCGTCGAACTTGTGCGAGCCAAGACAAAAGAGAAGAATAGAAAATGACTTTATTAATGTGATGAAATGAACTTGAGGTTGCTTCTATTTAAAGGCTTTGTTGAGGGTTTACTTAGGGTTAATGTAACCCAAGTAGTTACCCATGTGGTTAGGGACGACCCATTCGATAACGTATGTATGAATAAAATAATTCAAAACTTAACTTTGGCTTGACCAAATTGGGTGATATTTAGGTCGATTTTGGTCCTCTTGAAAAGAGCTTGAAAAGAGGAATTTAATGCAAGCATCATCTCGATCATTTGGGATATCCAATGTGGAATTTGACCCTAGTTGCAAAAATTAACACTCCCTCTCAACTAGGAAGAATTCCACCTGCCAATATCTATCAGTTGATCTTCACATCATCCTGTCATGTTGTTGTAATGCTTTGATTGTCTCTGCTCAACTCTATCTGCTGAAACTTTCTCGGATCTAGAAGAAGAAGAATCGGGGAGCAATATCTTCCAGCCATAACAAGCAATAGGATAACATATCATACATGGGAGCATATCCTCAACCCCGAAATCTCATCGGGGAGCTTACCCTCAACCCAAAATCTCAAAAGGGGAGTACTTCTCAACCCAATCCTATTGCCTACTGATCTTCCCAACAATGACTCTCACTAGTCATGTGGTAGAACACCTGCATCATAATTGACTTGGGTTGTACACCCCAAGTACTCTCTCGACTCGTTGGCCAAACGAGGAACGATATTCCCAACAAGCTGGCATGCTTGTGGGTATGATGCTAACTGGGGTATACTTTGCAAAGACCAAGCAGTGGAGCAACATTCTCTGACTCTATGAAGATAGGGGAGCAACATTCTTCAACCCTATGGGTAACAGATAGGGGTAATGCCCTATTGTCTAGAGTTCTGTAAACCCCAGGAGTCCTCTATCTCGATTCCTCACCCTGGAAGTTCAAACAGGGTAGGAAGAGTTGGCTTGGTGTCCTCGATCAGCGCCGCCCCTTATCCGGAGGGGCTACATCCATTAGTCCAAGCTGTTCTCTAAAGACCAAGAATTTCTCTTTGGTATTGACTTGGTGAGAATATCTGCAATCTGTTCGTTTGTTGATATGTGATGGAGCCTGACAACTCCTCTCTGCACCATGTCTCGAATAAAGTGACATCGAATTTCAATATGCTTGGACTTGTCATGGAACACAAGATTCTTTGCCACACGGATTCCACTCTTGTTGTCGTAGTATATCACTGTAGTATCTAGGACCTGCTCAAATAGCTCTCCAAGGAGCTTTCTCAACCAGACTGCTTCGCAACTAGCCATGTTAGCAATAATGTATTATGATGCGGCGATGCTCAATGCTATAAACTTTCATTTCCTACTCATCTAGGATATCATGGCAGATCCAAGGCTAAAACAACATCCCCATGTACTCTTCTTGTTGATAACATTTCCGACCTAGTCAGCATCAAGTGTATCCATGACGCTGAACATCTTTGACAGAATATCTTAGGCCAAGTGTGATCGACCCATGCAAATATCTCGATATGTGTCTACCAGCTATCCAATGTGTGTGGCGGGGCTCGGTCATGAATTGACTCAATGTGTTTACTACATAGCATATGTTTGGACGGGTGTTCACAAGGAACATCAGAGCCCTAATCAATTATCTATACTTGGAAGGATTTTCCAAGTCTGGTCCTGCAACATCTCCACATAACTTCTTGAAGTTCAATTCCATTGGTTTAACCATGGATTTGCATTCAGTTATTTCAAATCTTTCGAGCAATTTTACAACGTATTTTCCTTGAAAAAGGAAAATATCACTAGGCCTTTGCCCCACCTCAAGGCCTAAAAAGCAGTGCATGAGACCAAGGTCTTTCATGTCAAATTTAGAGGCTAGCTTCCTCTTACACTCGATCATCAGAGATTCACTACCTGTCAAGAATAGATCGTCAAGATATAAAACCAAAATCAATGGCATACCTTGGACTAGCTTGAAGTAGAGGTTGGGATCAATATTGCTTCTTGTAAATCTCAGCTTCACTAAGTAACTGTCAATGCACGCATATCAAGCTCAGGGAGCTTGCTTCAAACCATACAATGCCTTCTTCAACTTGCAAACATGTGTTTTTCGACCTTCCACCTCAAACCCTTGTGGTTGTTCAACATATACTTCTTCCTGTAACATGCCGTGAAGGAATGCAGTCTTTACATCCATCTAATGAAGAGTTGTTGGGTCTCTATAATACTAGTGATTACCCCATTACTATTGTAGTTATACCTCTTATTAATATTGTTGTGCCCCCATTGTCCCCATATTGTTATTACTGTGCCCCATAGAATCCCTCTATTATTATTTTTGTGGCTTTATATTATTATTTTTAGGTCGGCTGGGTTATATTCTGACTCCATAGACTCCTATATATAGAAATGAGGTTTTGTCATTTGAATCATCCAAGAATTGTTCATTTATGTAATGTAAAGGAGGTTGCCCCCTCGAAGAGGCTGAATTCTAAGGCGTTGATCTATCTTTTCTATCTTTTTTAAAGCTGGTTTCATAACATTTGGTATCAGAGCTTTGGATTCTAGTGTTTCGCTGCTCCAAACAGGTCAACATGGCATTTTCGCTATAACTTTTTTCTGCGATGTTTCAGAAGTTGAAAAAAAACCCATTTGAGAAGACATCGCGCTAAATCTTGGGTCCGAATTTCAGAACTTTTTGCGTTATATTTGCGGAGATATGATCTGAGGAAGTTGGTCTTTTTGCAGACTCTTGAATTACATTTCAAACAGGTGACCTGGGGAAAATCATCATAACTTTTTCTCTGAGCATTGGATTGAAATTTCGTAAGGTGCAGAAAGAGGACAAACTGTAGTTTATTCTATATATTTTTCATAGCTAAAGGTCGAAACAGTGACTCGTGGCACGTCGTACAAGTTCGGTCTACTGAATTAGTCTATAATCAGGTCACTGTGGGAGATTTCGCATAACTCTTCCTTGGAGAATCCAATTTGGATCAGACTGGTGGCATTGGAAAGAGGACACAGAGCGCTACCACAGGTGGCAATTTTAGAACTAGATGTTCTGAAAGTATAGAGATACATCAGAGGCAATATCGAGCTCCTACAAAGTGAAAAAAAGGTGTGTAGATTCTTTTAAATTTTTGCTTAAGGTTGGTTTGAAAATTTATTTTGAAGGAATTCAAAGGGCTAGTAGAACATTATTATTGGTAACTGATGCCCCAAGGAAAGAAAATGAAAACACCTAGTAAGGAATCTGAAAGCTCTAGCATGACTCATGAAGAAGAGGAAGAAATGCTACACGATATATCAAAATTACAAGAATAAGTGCAGCAAATGTCACTCTCACCAAAGTTAACAGAAGCTAAGATAAATGGCGTGGAAGCTAAGATGAATGGCATGGAAGCTAAGATGGACAATTTGAAGATAGATTTGAACATAAATTTGAAGACATACATGGCAGATTTGAAGACAGATTTGACAAATTTTCTACAAGAAACGCTTACTAATGGTGAAAAGGTAGTAAAGGAAACTCATGATGCGAACAAAAGAAATGTTAATCATGGTATCATAGACTCTAATGTGGGATCGAAGACCCACCATATTCCAAAAATCGATATGAGGAAGTTTGATGGCAAGGATTCCACAACATGGACATTACAGATGGAGCAATTTTTCAATCTCAATAATGTGCAAAACACACAAAAGGTACATATTGCAAATTTATATTTGGAACCAAATCAGTTTGTATGGTAGCAATGGCTCTTCTCTCATAAACAAATTATCACTTGGGAAATTTTTACGGAAGAATTGATAGCACATTATGAGGATACAAAAAGCAACACTTTTTTTAGCCAATTGAAAAGTCTCAAACAAAAGGGTTCAATAATGGAGCACATTGAGGAGTTCCAAAAATTGAACATAAGGGTAAAAAATATTCTAGAGGAGCATAGGATTGATGTGTTCATAGGGTCTTTAAAGGATAATATTCAACATGATGTTCGCCTTTGGGAACCTGATTTATTAGAGAAGGCATTCAGGTTCGCAAGAAAAATGGAAAGCAAAATTATGGTAACCAGGAAGCATACCACTCAGATCTATAAAGACGGAAGTGTTGTTGCCGCTAGTCTTCCACAACCTATAAGGTTTACACACAACAATTGGAAGAAAAAAGAGCAAAAGGGCTTTGTTACAGTGTGATAGCAAATACACTAAAGGTCATAAGTGTGCTGAGAAGAAATTATTCTACATAGATTGTGAAGAGGAAGAAGAAAAGGAGCAAGAAAGGTCAAAAGAAGAGGATATACTCCAGGAACAAAGCCTAGATGAAGAAGAAATGAATCTGACCATATCTTGTAATGCATTGGTGGGAATTACCACTCCTCAAACCATCAAGATAGAAGGACAAATCAAGAAGAAAAAGGTAATAGTGTTGATTGATTCAGGAAGTACTCACAATTTTATCATTGTAAGGTAGCAAAAGAATTGAATTGCTTCTTATATCCAGCACCAGAGTGTCAAGTGATGGTTGCAAATGGAGGAACAATAAATTGCTCTGGAAAGTGCCATAATATCAAGCTATCCATGGGAGAATATGTATTGACTAGCCCAATGCTTTTCCATTCCAATGGGAGGTGCTGATGTTGTATTAGGAGTCCAATGGCTACAATCCTTGGGTACAATAGGTTTTAATTTTACTTTTCATCAAATTTTCGACGAAAGGAAAGGAAGTTTAATTAAGGGGTATTGTAGGGAAACCAGTAAAGATAATCAGCTCTAATGGTATGACAAAGTTTCTAAAAAAGGAGCAAAGAGGTGTAATTGCACAATTATGTTCGCTAGATGTTTCCACATCGGAATCATCTATTTATCCAGATCTCCAAAAAATCCTGGACAATCATTCCAAGGTATTTGAGACTCCCAAAGGTCTCCCACCTATGCGTGATCATGATCATTTCTTATTCATCTGATTCCAGAAGGTTCTCCAAACATCAGCCGACAGATATCTATGTCCAAAAAGGAAATTGTACGATATGGGTTGCAGAACTGCAAGAGGCTGTATAATCGCCAAGTCAAAAGTTCTTTCTGTCAATTATCTTGTGAAAGAAGGATGATCATGGCGATGTGTCCGGGATTATAGGAGCTCAAACAAGCTCACTATTAAGATAAGTCCCCCATCCTTGTTCATTGATGGAATCTACTGGATGAATTGCATGGATCAATTTACTTCACCAAGTTGGATCTTCGTTCAGGATATCATCAAATCAGAATGAAGACTGAAGACATTCTGAAAACAACATTTAGAACTCCATGAGGGTCATTATGAATTTTTGGTCATGCCTTTTGGCCTTACCAATGCACCTTCAACATTTCAAAGTTTGATGATTCAATTTTCAAACCACTCCTTAGAAAATTTGTGTTAGTATTTTTTGATGATATACTAATCTACAACAAGTCTTGGAAGGATCATGTTGAACATGTTGACAGGGTGCTACAACTGTTGGAAGAGAAACAATTATATGCAAAAAGATCCAAATGTTTCTTTGGAGTACAAGAGGTGGAATATCTAGGTCATATTGTATCTCATGAAGGAGTTAAG
>APFE031417449.1:70046-95560 GCA_000404065.3 Pinus taeda | reverse complement strand
AAGAAGGATAATAAATTATCACCAAAGTATTATGGTCCGTACAAGGTGTTGCAAAAGATTGGTACTATGGCATACAAATTGGAGCTTCCTGCAGCTTCTCGATTGCACCCAGTTTTCCATGTTTCATATTTAGAGAAGGTTATAGGCGACAAGCTCCCAATTCAAACAATATTGCCTCAACTTGACGAGGAAGGAAAAATTATATTGGAACCAGAAGCAGTTACAGAAACAAGAACTCAACGGCTACAAAATCGATCAATTTCGGAGTATCTTATCAAGTGGAAGAACTTATCTGCTAAAGATTCCACATGGGAGGATGAGAATTTTATACAGAAGTATCCAGAACTACTCAAGCGTTGAGGACAACACATTTTTTGAAGGAGAGGGGCATGTTGGGTCCCTATAATACTAGTGATTACCCCATTACTATGGTAGTTGTACCCCTTATTAATATTGTTGTGCCCCTATTGCCCCCATATTGTTATTACTATGCCCCATAGAATCCCTCTATTATTATTTTGTGGCTTTATATTATTATTATTAGGTCGACTGGGCTATATTATGACTCCTTAGACTCCTATATATAGAAGGAGGTTTTGTCATTTGAATCATCCAAGAATTGTTCATTTATGTAATGTAAAGGAGGTTGCCCCCTCGAAGAGGCTGAATTCTAAGGCGTTGATCTATCTTTTCTATCTTTCTTGAAGCTGGTTTCATAACAAGAGTCCATCCCTGACTTGCAACAAGGGAAACTATAAAACAGATGGTTGTATATCGAGCCACCAGAGCAAATATGTCATCATAATCTTTTCCCTCTTTTTGAGCGAATCCTCGAGCTACGAAGCTTGCTTTGTATTTCTCAATGCTGCCATCCATTCCATGCTTGATCTTGAATAGCCATTTCAAAGTTACAATAGACTTCCCTTTTGGTCTAGGTACAACATCCCATACATCATTTTTCACAATCAATTCATATTCCTTAGCCATAACATCCTTCCAAATTTGTTCTTTTACAGCTTCTTCGAATGAGGACGGTCCGACTTGAATCATAGTGCTTATGGCTGCAACATATCCTCGATACCTACATGGTTGCATCCTTTCTTTGAATGATCTATGGATGGGGACATTTCTTTCAGTGCCTTGTAAAGTACCGCAGAGCCAAAGTGGTCTCTTTCCAGTAGGAGGATCACAGGGAGGTGGATCTAATGGATCCATATGCTCCATGGGATCATCATCAATATTAGATTCAGGTATAAATGGACCATCTAGAATATCCCAGTCATCATTCTCCTCCTTGGGAGGAGGTGGAGGAAAATCTCTTAACTTTCCAAGAGTTGCATCTTCATTGAATGTTACGTCCCTACTAATTTCGACCTTCCTTTGACCAGGAATACAAATTCTATATGCTTTAGAATTTTCACAATAACCCACAAACGTACCTTTTCTTCCTGTAGCTTCCAATTTTTTCCTTTTGTTCTTCGGCACATGAAAATATACGGGGCATCCAAATACACGAAGATGGCTGATATCAGGCTTGATACCTGTGAATATTTCTTTAGGAGTCTTGTTTTCTAATGCTTGATGAGGCACCCTGTTTTGTACATATACAACAATAGATGTAGCTTCGGCCCAAAGGAACTTTGGCACCTTTTGATCATGGAGCATAGTACGGACAACTTCTAATATAGACATGTTCTTCCTTTCAGCTAGACCCTTCTGTTCAGGGGTATATGGCACTATCATTTCCTTCTTGATTCCGTATTTCTTGCAAATTGATATGAATTCTTTTGACATGTATTTCCCTCCATTGTCGGACTCAAAGACTTTGATTCTCTTTCCTGATTGATTTTCGATCAAGGCTTTGAATTCCTTGAATGTTTCAAAGGCTTCATCCTTGTGCTTAAGATAGTATATCCATGTCTTTTTTGAGAAGTCGTGAATAAAGGTGACATAGTATAGATGACCACCAATATAATGTACAAGCAGCAAACCACATATATCAGAATGAATGAGATGGAAGATTCCATTTGTCTTGTTCTTACTAGAGGGAATGGGTCCCCTTGTTTTCTTTCCACTTGCACAACTTGGACAAACTCCATCATGATGAGCTTGAACATCGGGAATACTTGAGACCAATTTTTTCAACTTTGGAAGTGCACTCTCAAGACCAGAGGACTTCCTTGTAACTAGAGAAAGATGAGTGGACCCACTATCAACCAACCAACTATCCCATGAATCCGGTGGAGAAGAACTAGTAAAAGCATAAATAAGAATGCATTTATATTTATTTACGACATTACTTTCATACCTGGGAGCCCTTGACTTCTTTTGAGGAGGATGATCTTCTTCACAGTCGCTTGAGGAGTCTCTTCTTCTTCTTTCATATCTTCTGTAACGATTATTTTTTTGTTTTTCTTTTCTTCTTTTGTTATTTTCAGGACAGTCTCGTGCATAATAACCCTCCTTGTGGCAATTGAAGCATTCAGCATGAGATAACGATTTGTCATTCCTTTTGTATTTTGAGAAAGAGGCTTCCTTGATGGACCTCCTTTTGCCTTCTTCCTTTTTCCATGAGTGATATATGCAACAAGCTCTCCCTCTTCATGTTTTTGAATCCTTCCTCTTGCTATCATCCTTGATTCTTCTTGAGTGAGCTTCCCAACAATCTCATTAAATGATGGAAGGACATTGTTGTTGTTGATTGTAGTAATGAAGGTGTTGCATTCACATCTCACTCAGTGTCTTGCTGCTGGTCAGTGGTTCAGGATGCAGAATAGTAGGGAAGAAAAGGCCATTTTCTGAGTCATGGAAGTCACCAGAACTTGATGGGACCCCCTCCATTGCAGAGTGCTCGAAAAGAGCTTTTTGGGGGTATATTCAAGTTTGACAATAGGTTCCCGGATGAAAAGATAGACACTGCTGAATCAACCCCTCTCAAAACTCAGAGAACCCCTAAAAATGGCTAAGTATGGAATAGAAATCGCAAATCGGGCCGAAAGACCCATCTCATATCGCATCTCTGCGTTGATGGGGGTCCTAAACCATTATATCGCAAATCCTGCGAGAAATCACAATCGACGAAGTCAAAGGGCTCCTCCCTTAAGGATTATCGGCGAAGGCGAATGCCACCAATTGCGATATGGACCAAATTATCAGGGAGGCCGATTTTCAAAATACAAAGGAAAGCATGGAAAAACAAGGCCTCAACCGACCTGTTCTCTCTCCTCTAGGGAGCCACATGGCAGCTTCTTATTGGTCCGCGAAGCTGATGTGGCGGATGATGTCAGCGATGACGTGGCACATATGGAGGATGACGTGGCAGGGGGACAAGTGGCATTCATTTTCGGCATTTGCAGGGGTCCTATGGCCTGTTTCTGGGTACCATGTGGCACCACTCACAGGGTGACACGTGGCAATGATGATGTCAGCGGGTTATTGGCAATCGACGATCACAATGTGCCAAAGATTAAAAGAGGCGGGACAACAGAGAAGCGTCGATTGCGATATGGGGGCCCAAATGTGATAAATTATAAACTACAACCTATAAAAATTTAGGGTTCGGGAAATTGGTCGATAAGAGGATTTATTGCGATATAAAGAAAAGCCTCTCGCGCGTTTATTTGAAACCTTAAGCGCTTTATAGATGGGACCTTGGTCTCCGCCTGTGGTCCTATGCAGGAATTCATAAAAGGGGCTATCAAAGGGGACCTAAGACTTAAATAAGAAATCCTCGCAGATTCCCCTGTTTTAAATGAATTAATCCCGTGCCATAATGCACTGATAAACACTAAACAGAGCTTTGATAGATTGATGGGTCGGCAACTGGGCGTTTTATGAGGAATAGGGGCGCTTTTAAAGAAACACCACCTACAACATAGTCGGCGCCGAAGTTAGCTTAAACCTGAAGTGACTATGTCAGCCCATTTTCACATCAACTGCTTTAAATCACTCATTGCAGCATGATGTGGCCTTCACAAGAGTCTTGCACAGTAAAGGAATGTTTGACACCTCCTCCTCATTGGAATCCTTCTCTCTGCTCATTTACTCCAATATTTTCAGATCGTGTTTAAGAATTTAAAGAGGCAGTGCAGCTTGAGACGAGACCCTTCCTTCGCTGAGAAGGCAATCTGATCTGACAACAGAAGCCCTCGGCCCATGAATGCTCGTGTAACAATCATTAATGACTTGATCCTCCCCTTCTTATAAATGGGGGTCTTGATATTGTAAAAGGGTTCAAAAATTTGGAGAGAAAAGGGCCGATATTGTAACTCCCGTGATAGCTTATAAATCTTCAGAATACCACATATTGGTGGTGATTCCTCCTTCTGAACTTTGCAGCGTGTTTGTCCTGTAAAATTACTTGTCTTTTTTTTCCTAAGTCCTATTCATCCATCAATAAGCACTGTAATGTCTTTAAATTCTCCTGCAGATTCATTTGTATTTCTTTAATGCACATGCCTGTTTGAGGGTTCGAAATTACATTTGCAACACTGTATGATGCGAAGTCATCTTTCTTCTATTGTCTGTTCAACACTCCTTTTTTTTTTCATAAACTCAAAAAGTAGATCAACTTTATGGTTCCAGGCTCATGCTATGTGTATGAATTTCTTGGTATTGTAAGCTCCGTAATTTTGAGTTACTTTCCTCACTTTGTTTGTTATCATTTCTTTAAAACAATTTGATTAAATTGTGAAGTTCTGAAGGCCAAGGCCTCCCCTATCTTGTTTTATTTCTAAAATCTACTTCTGTGTATCAAGGCTTATATCATTGGCTTACATCTTTGGGAAGAAGAACCACTCTCTCGTGTTCATGTTTGAAACATAGGTGATGTCTCTTGTTATTCAAAAGTCATTTGAGCACACTGATCTGGATGACCCTAGGCACTGATCTTCTCAGCAATCCAAGGCTGTCTCTAGGGGGATTTCTCTGTATTATGCTACATTTGTGCTGCATATGCAGGTTTTAGCCACAACATCTTCTGGCGCCGTTGCCAGCGAACTTATTCAAGGATTCCCCCCAGGATACGACAAACTAAACACTCTCTGGACAGGTGAACAGAGATGTTTTGATTGCACTCAGTTCACCTTGGTAACTCCACTACAATCTACTCTTTATTCATCATCTTCACATATAAAAAGCCTCACACTCGGTCAGACACCTCTCAGAAGAAGGATCCATTTGTATCTGACCTTGCAAAACTAATTCTAAGAGAAATTGGAAAGAGAAAACCCCACCTGCTTGTGCCACCATCTCACCAGCATTTGTAACTGCCCCTTCCATTTCTCAGCGTCCTATTGTGCATTGCTCAGGATTGGCTCCTAAGATCTTGATAGACCCAGTTTCCAGCCCATCTACTCAAAACCCTGTGGTCTTGACCCAAGTCTCTCAGGAAAATCTCCATCCCCCACCCTTATCTCAGATGGTTGTCCCAGAATTTTTGTTGAATAAGTATGCTCCTCTTGACTTACCTCAACCCCTGAATCCATTGCCTCAGGACTATTTGAAGTTGTTGCCAAGGTTCAATGGAGAAGATGAGAAAACTGCTTAGAAACACCCTGAAGCTTTTTGTGCCTTTGCTGAGAATTTCAATGTAGAACAACTGGATGTAGTACTCAGACTTTTTGTACATTATCTTGATGGAGAAGCCATAAAATGGTTTAAAACCTTACAAATGCCTCCATCACGACTTGGGAGGAGCTTGAAACCTCTTTTACACAAAAGTGGGGTGAAAAGAGGAACCACGAGTACCTCATTACAGAGTTCAATGCTATCAGAAAGAAGCCAAAAGAAGACATATCTGAATTCAATAAGAGGTTAAACAAGCAATACAATAACTTGCCTGCTGAAATAAAGCCCCCTCCAGCTGCGGCCAGTGTGACTTACTTGGGAGCTCTCGAGCTTGACTTTGGATTTGGTTTGAGAGAAAGGAAGTCTCTTACTCTAGATCGGCTTCAAGTCGATGCTCTGGAAGTGGAAGCTAATTTTGCCTTAGCTGGAAAGATGGGTGGAACGCAGGAAATCACTGTACGCAGAAGAGGCAAAGAAGAAGCTTCTTCCTTAAGACAAGAAGGACAAGTACCAGGTTCAAAGCTGGAGGAGATCGATAAACTCATCAGGAGTTTGTCACATAAGGTTGGAAAACTAGAAATTGAAAACAAAAATCTCTCCAAGCAGAACCATCAAGGAAATAATCGGGGGTATAATCCACAGTATACAAGGCCTCCTTTACAGATGCTGCAAAGGGAGAGAAAAGAACAACCGGATCATATCCTACATCCTCTGTATCTAGAAGAGGATCCAGATGAACCATGGACAGATACACAAAATATGCAAGGGAACTTATATTCTTCTTTCCCTGAGGAGGAACAAGAAGATATGGCTCACCATGAGGCCAACCATAATGGAGAAACAAAAATAGAGGATGAAGACATGGATTATTATTACAAATAGTTTGCTGATTTTACGCAAGCACATCTGCATCACAAGTATGATCTAAGGTCTTCCAGAAAGAGGTCCAGGGAACTAGAACAACAAGAAGCAAATGTTCCCCAAATTATTCCCCCATTGCTAGACAAAGGAAAGGGTAAATTGAACCTTGACCATGCCAGGATAAAAGTCCCTTTCGACAAGGAAAGAAATAGAGAAGAGGGACATGCAACAAAGGAGGCACCTTTTTCGCATAGAAGTGCTCATGGTGAAGCAGAATCAAGGGATATGGAGAAGACCCCATCTACATTTAATCTTCAAAGGGAGCTTGAAAAGGTGAAGATTGTTGTCCCACTCACTGAGCTTCTAAGGAAACCTACCTATAAAGCTCAGGTATCTCAATTAATGCATCCATCAATCTCCCCACCCACTCATGATTCCCTAAATCTTCAGGAGGAGAGGCCAATGTTAGTTTTTGGGTCACGTGGAAGAGCTTGATCCTTCTACTATACCTTTCTATGTGACTCTTGGGGTCCATGATCTTCTTCTGCACAATTGCATGTTGGATTCTGGAGCCTCTCATAATCTCATGCCGTTGGAAGTGATGGAACAACTTGGGTTACAAATCACTAGGCCTTACAAGGATTTGTACTCTTTTGACTCCAAGAGGGTCAAATGCCTGGGAATGATCAAAGGTTTGGTGGTTAACTTGGCCCAAATTCTAGAAAAAAGTGTGGTAATGGATATAGTAGTGGTTTATATACCTCCTCGTTTTGGCATGCTACTATCAAGATCCTGGGTTCTAAGGTGGGGGGCTCAATTAAGTTGGACCTGACTTATGCCACCATTCCAACAAAGAAGGCTATATAGAGAATCCATATTTGTGAAAACTATCACCTCAGCTAAAGGCTCAAGGAACTCTCCAGTATATGGAAAAAAAAGTGATCTATCCTGCTTATTTTTAGAAGAAGATGAGATTGTTACAGAGGAAATGTTAGTTCACTTAACCTGGCAGTTGGAACAACAGCTTGCAGGTGATAGCAAAGTCTGGAAATTGTATTTCGATGGAGCAAATTCGAAAGAAGGAAATGGGGCAAGAGTATTGCTGGTATCTCCTGAAGGCCGTATGATGCCTCTTTCATTTAAACTGGAATTTGAGGCAACCAACAATGTCGCAGAATACGAAGCACTGCTCCTTGGGTTGCAGACTGCAAAAAATATGAAAATCGACTGTTTAAGAACCAATGCCATTCTAAACACCTCAGGATGGGGACATATCAAAATGAAGTATGGGACTTGATTGATAGCTCCTTCTTGGCCTTTAACATTCAGTTTCTGCCCAGAGAAGAAAACAAGATGGCTGACTCTCTGGCTGTAGCTTCCAGTACCTTCAGGCCTCCCCAAAATTCTCTCCTCATGTATGAAGTTGAAGTTAGGTGTAGACCCTCTATACCTGATAATATCAAGCACTGGAAAGTATTTGAAGATGAAAAATAGGTGAAACGATTCCTAGAGGTCATTGGGGAGTTTTCCAACTCCACCATTGATCAAGAAGAAGAAGAAGAAGAAGAAGAAGAAGAAGCAGGTCAAGAAGCCACTCCATGGAAAGATGCAGTGGTTGGATACAAATTCTTGCACTTGAAAGGGAACACTATTCCCTGTGGACTAGTTCCACTAGAAAGGCTCTTTACTAAGGACAACATAGCTGCTAAACAAATGGTTTCTAAAACTGATGATCAAGTGCAGGATCATAACATTGGTTCAGAAGAGGAGCCCTAGATGATTAAGTTGTCAAAAGGAATCCCGTTGCAGTGCCAACAAAGGCATTTAGATCTCTTTAAAGCTTATAAAGATGTTTTTGCTTGATTGTATGATGATTTGAAAGTTTTTGATACTAACATCATACAACATAAGATTCCTTTGAAAAGCAGGATGAAGCCCTGTAAGTAGAAGCTTAGACAAATAAATCCTCTCTTGCTCCCTTCCATTGAAAGGGAGATTAAAAGCTATTGCAGGCAAAGATTATTATTCCTTTGAGATATTCACAGTGGGTAGCAAATTTGGTCCCTGTTCAAAAGAAGAATGCGGAGATAAGGCTGTGTGTGGACTTCCACAACCTGAATAGGGCATCTTTAAAAGACAATTACCCCCTGCCCAAGATGGATAGTATACTGTAGAAAGTAGTCGGTTAAGCCCGAATGTCGATGATGGATGGGTTCTTCGGGTATAATGAAGTCGTAGTCCACCCCGAAGATCAAGAAAAGACAACTTTTACTACCCTGTGGGGAACATTTATATATGCGTGCATGCCATTTGGATTGATAAATGCAGGTGCCGCGTTCCAAAGAGCCATGGACATTTCTTTTGTAAGGGAGAAGGACAAATTCATGGTGGTATACCTTGACGATATTACAGTCTTCTCAAAAAATGAAGAGGATCACCTTTTACATTTAAAATTGACTTTCAAGAAGTGCAGAAGGTACGACTTTTCTCTAAATCCCAAGAAATCTCAATTTGCGCTAAGTGAAGGGAGACTATTGGGACATATTATATCACATGAGGGCGTGAAGATAGACCCGAGAAGAGTTGAAGGCATCAATCACATTCAACTTCCTAGAAATAAAAAGGAAGTCCAAGCTTTCTTAGGAAGAATAAATTTCTTGAGAAGATTCATCCCAAATTACACAAAGATAGTCAAAGGCATCACTGATGTGCTTAGAAAGGACAATGAGGTAAAGTGGAATCCCGTTCCCTGTGATTCTTTCAACATGATTAAGGAAGCTCTGGCCAAAGCCCCAGTGTTAGCTAGCACGGATTATTCAGCTCCTTTTTACATTTTCTCTTTTGCTTCTTCACTCACAATTGTAACAGTACTGTTATAGAAAAGAAAAGCAGGTCATGAGCCTCCTGTTGCCTTTTCCAGCCAAGCACTGAGATATGCCAAATTGAAATATAATACATTGGAGAAGCATGCTTATGCACTGGTTAAAGCTTTAAAAGGCTTTCACACTTATGTACTGCAGTCCAAGGTTACAACATTTGTTCCCACGACAACAATCAAAGACATTCTAGTACAGGGGGATAGTGAAAGGAAGAGGGGTAGATGGATAGTGAAAATATAGGAGTATGAGCTAGAAATAAAGCCCACCAAGCTCATTAAAGGACAAGGTCTGGCTCAAATCATGTCTGAATCTAACTGCCAACCACTTGGGATAAATTTAATCACAAAAAATTGCAGATCTGTAGAGCACCAGAGCAGCATCAGAACATTTGGACATAAAATTTATGCCAAGTATGAGGGGTCTCAGTGGTATAAAAATGTTGTCCACTACCTCCTGTTTTTATGATGCCCATTGGGGCTGGATTCCTCCAAATATCTAAGCTTGAGATTACATGCTTAGAAATACATTATATCAAATGGCTTACTATGTTGGAAGGACCCAGTGGATGTATTGCTACTGTGTTTAGTAGAAACAAAGACAAATAGGGTGATCGAAGAATTTCATGAAGGAGCCTGTGGGGGGCACTATAGTTGGAAAACCACAACCCACAAAATCCTCAAGGTTGGATTTTATTGCCTACACTATTTAAGGATGTTTATAACAGAGTTAGGAGCTACTAGAAATGCCAGATGTTCGTTGAAAGACAAAAGTTTACTCCTCTCCCCTTGATTCCAGTGCAGATAGAAGAGCCCTTCAGACAGTGGGGCTTGGATTTTATAGGAGAGATCAACCCACCATCCAGTGGCCAACACAGGTGGATATTGACAGCCACTGATTACTTCACCAAGTGGGTTGAGTCCATTCTAGCTAGGAATGCTACAGATGTAGTGGTTATGACGTTCATGGAAGAGAACATATTGTCCCACTTTGGCTGCCCTTCCAAAATCATCACTGATAATGCCCAAGTCTTTAAGTCCATCAAGTTCATTTCTTTCTGGAACAAATATAGTATCACTATTGGGCTTTCCACCACATACTACCGTCAGGGTAATGTCTTGGCTGAATCCTCCAATAAAACAGTGGTGAAAGTATTGAAGAAAATCATCGCTGAAAACAAAAAGAATTGAGATTCTCAATTGAAATTTGATTTATGGGCCAGCATGATAACACCTAAGAGGTCCACTGGGGTATCACCTTTTGAGTTGGTGTATGGTAAGGCTGTTGTTTTCCCTATACAATTAGCAATTCCTGTAGCAAAGCTGCTACAAGAAGCTGAGGAGGAGCCAAGTGCACTAACAAGGATAATCAATCAGCTGGTGGAACTTTAGGAGGATAGAGAGCAGGTGGAGGCCAGATTATCTGATTATCATCAAAAGATGAAGCTCCTGTTTGACAAGAAAGCTAAGGACAAACCTCTGCAACTAGGAGATTTAGTTCTCAGGTGGGATGTCAAGTGGGAAGACAAAGGCAAGCATGGGAAATTCGATCCATTATCGTTTGGTCCCTTCAAGAATGCAGAAGAAAGAGGGAACAATACCTTCCTGCTGGAAAATTTAGATGGTTAGTTCCTTAAGTTTTATTTTCAGAATTAAAATTGTATGCTCCACACTCTTTGTAAATACCCAGTGTGTTTACTGCAAACTGTTGATTTAAGTTTGTTTTCTTCTTTAAATTTGTAAAGAATTTTTGGCTTTTTGGAAGTATCTTTTGTTCTAGAAATGACTCCATAACGAAAGGAGTAGTTCGCAGTGTGCAGGTTCTCAACACCTTGCTGGCAAGGCACTGTCCCCAGATGGAGCCAATGTTGTATTCACAACTCACTCAGTGTCTTGCTGCTGGTCAGTGGTCCGAGATGCAAAATAGTAGGGAAGCAAATGCCATTTTCTGAGTCATGGAAGTCACCAGAACTTGATGGAACCCCCTCCATTGTAGAGTGTTCGGAAAGAGCTTTCCGGGGGTATATTCAAGTTTTAAAATAGGTTCCTCGATGAGAAGATAGAGAATGTTGAATCAACCCCTCTCAAAACTCAGAGAATCCCTAAAAATGGCCAAGTATGGGATAGAAATCACAAATCGAGCTGAAAGAATTATCGCATATCAGCGTCAGCGGGGGTCCTAGACCATTATATTTCAAATCCCGCGGGAAATCGCAATCGGCGAAGATAGAGGGCTCCTCCCTTAAGGATTATCGGCGGAGGTGAACACATATTGTGATATGGACCAAACTATCGGGGAGACCGATTTTCAAAACAAAATGAAAAGCATGGAAAAACAAGGCCTCAATCGACCTTTTCTCTCTCCTCCAAGGGGCCATGTGGCAGCTTCTTATTGGTCTGTGAAGCTGATGTGGCAGATGACATCAGCGATGATGTGGCACGTATGGAGGATGATGTGGCATGGGGACATGTGACACTCATTTTCGGCATTTTTAGGGGTCCTATGGGCCTGTTTTCAGGTGCCATGTGGCACCACTCACAGGGTGACACATGGCAATGATGACATCAACGAGTTATCAACAATCGACAATCGCAATGTGCCAAAGATTAAAAGAGGCGAGATAACAGAGAAGCGTCGATTGCGATATGAGGGCTTGGATGCGATAAATTATAAACTACAACCTATAAAAATTTCAGGTTTGGGAAATCAGCCGATAAGAGGATTTATTGCGATATAAAGAAAATCCCCTCGTGCATTTATTTGAAACCTTAAGCGCTTTATATATGGGCCCTTGGTCTCCACCTGTGGTCCTATGCAGGAATTCTTAAAAGGGGCTATCAAAGGGGGCCTAAGACTTAAATAATAAATTCTCTATGATTCGCTTGTTTTAAATGAATTAATCCCACGCCATAATGCATTGATAAACACTGAACAAAGCTTTGACAGATTGATGGGTCAGCAGCTGGGCATTTTATGAGGAATAGGGGCACTTTTAAAGAAAGACGTCCTGCAACACAGTCGGCGCCGAAGTTAGCTTAAACCTGAAGTGACTATGTTGGCCCGTTTTCACATCAACCGCCTTAAATCACCCATTGCAGCACAATGTGACCTTCACAAGAGTCTCACAATAAAGGAATTTTTGACACCTCCTCCTTCTCACTGGAATCCTTCTCTCTGCTCATTTACTCCAAGATTTTCAGATCGTGTTTAAGAATTCGAAGAGGTAGCACAACTTGAGACGAGACCCTTCCTTTGCTGAGAAGGCAATCTGATTTGACAACAGAATCCCTCGACCCATGAATGCTCCTGTAATAATCATTAATTCCTTGATCCTCCCTTTCTTATAAATAGGGGGTCTTGATATTGTAAAAGGGTTCGAAAATTTGGAGAGAAAAGGGCTGATACTGTAACTTCTTTGATAGCTTATAGATATTCAGAATACCACAAATTGGTGGTGATTCCTCCTTCTGAACTTTGCAGCTTGTTTGTCCTGTAAAATTACTTGTTTGTTTTTTCCTCAGTCCTCCTATTCATGCATCAATAAGCACTGTAATGTCTTTAAATTCTTCTGTAGATTCATTTGTATTTCTTTAAATGCACATGCTTGTGTGAGGGTTCAAAATTACATTTGCAACATTGTATGATGTGAAGTCATCTTTCTTCTATTGTTTCTTCAACACTCCTTTTTTTTTTTGTAACTCAGAAAGTAGATCAGATTTATGGTTCCAGGCTCATGCTATGTGTATGAATTTCTTGGTGTTGTAAGCTCCATAATTCTGAGTTACTTTCCTCACTTTGTCTGTTATCATTTTTTTAAAACAATTTGATTAAACTATGAAGTTCTGAAGGCCAAGGCCTCCCCTTGTCTTGTTTTATTTATAAAATATACTTCTGTGTATCAAGGCTTATATCATTGGATTACATCTTTGGGAATAAGAACCACTCTCTCGTGTTCATGTTTGAAACATAGGTGACGTCTCTTGTTATTCAAAATTCATTTGAGACACACTGATCTGGATGACCCTAGGCACTGGTCTTGTCAGCAATCCAAGGCTTTCTCTAGGGGGCTTTCTCTGTATTATATTGCATTTGTGTTGCATATGCAGGTTTTAGCCACAACATAAGGTTTCCCAAATAGGAGGGAGACCTCTAAGAGTCACAACTACTAGCTCCTTGTCAAGCCCATTTTCTCCAACTCTCTGTAATTGATCTCTAAGGCGAGAGATCCTCATAATGTAAGATTGAACAACTTCTCCTTTGTTCATCTTAGTTTCCTTGAGTTGATCTTTCAAGGTGATGATCTCATTCAAGTTGTTGATTTCATACATGCCAGCTATCTTGTCATACATGTCTTTAGATTTTCTTAAATTCCGAACATATGCAAGTAAATGACCTTGTAAACCATAAACTATAATTGGCTTTGCATTGAACTCACCTTTCTTGTACCCGTTCTTGAGGGAAGCGGAAGCATTCTTTGGAGGCTCGGACATCCTTACTTGGATGTATTCCATCACATCATTATTGTCAGCTATGATCTTCAATCTGACTTTCCAAGCAACAAAGTTTGATTCATCACCCAACTTTTCATGCTCCTTGAAGGTAAAGGACGACATCTTGACCTTGAATAGGAAATATGCTTTCTGAAAGAGAGGGTTTCAATGCTTGTCTTTTTTTGGGCTTGTCCTTAACCTTAGCTCTGATACCATGTTAAATTTTCTGATTGTTCTATGTTGTATCAATTACTTTAGCCCAAATTACTTCTTTATTAACAAGGCATCCAATTATTAGCAGTATAACCAATCATAAATGTAACTGAAGAAAGAACAATGTATGCAGTGACAAAGAAGACAAGAGCACAACCATAAGAAACAACAGATTGGTCCAAGACCAGGGAAAAAACCCACAAGGGGGAAACCCTTTCAAATCTTCTTCTTTAATAAATCGTCATAAAAACATTTCAACAGAGAGTACAATGCGATTCAATACATAAATTTGCAGTGGATATCAATGAATCAGATATACCGTTCTACAAATTTGTACAACAACAGAGGTAAACCCAGATCCACCAAATCACTGAAGTCAACTGAAGCCAAGATGTCAAGTCCTAGATCTGAACCCTGGACGCTCTCATCAAAACTGTTTGTGTGTGGCCGAAACTTCCTGGATGCTCTCTCAGACAATGTGTGAGGGTCTTTGTGACTGCTCAGATGCTCTCAGGAAGACTCTCTGCATGTGTCTGAGGTTGAATACATGAGAAACCCTTGGACGCCCTCTTACTGTTGCTATGCATGCTTCCAGGATGGTCTAGACACTCTCTGGGATACTTTGTACGAGCGTTCGGGGACCAAAGCAACCCGATCTGACTTTGAACCCCTGGATGCTCTCATAAGCCTATTTGCCAATGTCTAGGACTCTCTGGACGTTCTCTTGTCCGCTCTGTGCTAGCATCCAGGGACCAGATTGCTCTATTATGTCCCTGCGTCTGGAACCCGGAAAACTCTAATTCAGAGTGAACCTTACGCCTATGATTTCAGAGCCTTGTGCGAACTCCTGCCGTTGAAGCTGTGCGAGCCAAAACAAAAGAGAAGAATAGAAAAATGACTTGATCAATGTGATGAAATGAACTTGAGGTCACTTCTATTTATAGGCTTTCCTGAGAGTTTACTTGGGGTTAAGATAACTCAAGTAGTTACCCATGTGGTTAGGGCTGACCCATTACATAATGTATGTATGAATCAAATAATTCAAAACTTAACTTCCACTTGACCAAATTGGGTGATCTTTAGGTCGATTTTGGTCCTCTCAATAAGAGGAATTTAATGCAAGAATCATCTCGATCATTTGAGCTGTCCAATGTGGAATTTGACCCTAGTTTCAAAAATTAACACATTTTTGCTAGTCCATCAACATTTGAGTTTAAATTTTCTTAAATATGAAAGAAATCCACTTGCTCAAATTGAGAAATTGAAGTCTGGATTCTTTGAATCAGAGGGGACTTGGAAAAATTAACCATCTTTTCTTAGGTGAATTAACAAATTACTAATAGAGCCACCAAAGATAATGCCTTGGTTAATTCTTCATTCACTTGCTAGCTCCAAACCTTTCCAAAGGGAAAGGTACTCTGCTTGATTAATCGTTGCCCTTTCAAGACCCCATGAAAATTGCAAAACTGTATTTCCATCAGGGTAAAAAATGACCCCTCCCCCTCCTGCCTCTTTGGGTTTCATGTGTATTTTGGTCATACATTCCCCCTGGAGTTTCTCATGGCCTTAATTTAAGACCTTTTTAATTTGGATCTTTATACATTTCACCCATTATTTAGGTTGCTAGTGTGGAAGTTTGTGCACATCATTGAGGTCCTTGTTATGAAAAATTTTCATTAACAATTAAATAAACATCCAATCCAAGTAGGAGAGGGAAGATAAATATATATATGTATATTTGAATAAATTCTCTTGAAATATAATTGAATAATATGAAAATTGATGTTACAAGCTTTTCGTGATGATATGCATATATACATTGATTGGTCACAAGCATGAATATACATGAACTTTGGTTATTATTATTATTATTGTGTAGTTTATACATAGTTTAAGTATGTTACATTGCTTCAACCTTTAAAGTTGCGTTGCATCAAAATATAGTTTGGAGAAGGTTTATGTTATTTCTAATGCTTTTAATTCTCTCACCGATGTTGTATTCTTTATGTTATCATGGTTATACAAATGAAACAATATAATTGTTGAAGCATTCAACAAAATTGTTGTATTGTGAAAGGTCAAATTCATTTTAAATTGATTTTTCTATAAAACTATATGGTGCAATATTTTATTAGGTCTTTCAGTTATGATGCTTGGTATACCTTTAGAAGTGATTTGGATTAGCATTATAGTTTTTAAAAGTGTGAATTGAATTCCTTTGTGTGATAAAATTATTGGTATGGGTGGCGATAGGGTTTTATATTTGTACTTTTTTGGAATTAAAAGGTATTACATTAGTATTTATTGCTATCTATACAATTAGGTGGTGATAGTATTTGACCCCTCAACTATAACTAGATCTATAAGTGTTTCTTTGTCGATTGATACTATGTTGACAAATAGATATATAGTCACTTGATTTTTCATCTTTTATTGCATTTTTGTGAATCCCCTATCCATTGTTCTATATTGATTTTTATTGTTCAATTGGATTTGTAAACCTCTCTTTATTGAATTTTTGGAGCATGTGTTACACAATATTTTGGCACACTTCCTATCCTGTATCCTGAAGTGTCAAAATGATGAAAGCTGTCAGTGTATTCACCATGAAACATATACAAAAGCGTCCCTGAAGAAGAGAAGAAAATTTGCCCTGAGAGAGTCCTGAAGAAACTTGTCTAAAAACTTATTTTTCAAGATCAACTCTTTTTGCACCACTGGTGACCTGTGCTGGTGGCATGTTGCAGCGTATTGACCTAGCACTGCCAGCGCGACTTTTGATAGGAAAACCCGCGCTGAACCTCTTCTGGCAGTTTTTCCTAAAGTGGAGTAGAAGCTTCTCTTATTGGAAGCCTTGAGAACGATGAGCTGGTTACAAGTGAATAAGGATATGGTTGAGTTCTCCCATTTTTGAGTCTTTGATCCTACCTTCAGTGATATTCCCCTTAAGATGTGGAACCTCTCCATCCTTTTATGGATCCTTAACTCCCTCTCCTTCCCTGTAAATGAAATCACTTCTATCCACAACTGGTTGGTCATTGCTTGGTTGCATTCCTATGTTGAAACTATGCCTAAATGCTACCCCCCTTGCTAAGGAGAAGGAGTGCTTGAAGGTTTTGGCTTGGACTTGGAAATTCATCCTAAGGAGGCTTACAACATCAAGGCTCATATGGTTGTATTCTTCTCTCATTTTCTATTAATAAATACATCATGTGTTTACTTTCCATGTGTGTAAAGAATTACTCATTTAGTATGATATTCCTTGATCTGTCATATAGTTTATGTTAGAATGAATTATGCTATGTATGCTTGTATTGTCTTTGTTTGATCTTTCTTGCAGGTACTCATCCACAACGGTGTAAAGAGGATTGAACTTGGAAGCGAGAAGATCGAGGACGACGTCAATGCGCATTTAGCATCAGAGTGAGGTAGGTCATCTATATTACTTTGTATTTTCTGATATAAACTAGGAAAGCCTGCACGTGTTTGTCTAGCTTGTTGCTAGATCCTCTTATAGGACTAAAGAGATTGCTTCTGTCCACAGAAGGGATTGTCTACACAACAAAATGGTGACTACACTGGGGAGCCTATAGCCCTTTCAACCTCCTTTTTGTGTTTGTTCTATTGGATAAGTTTGGCCAACCGCTTAGTGATATGTCATTTAGATTCTGTATGGTTTTGCATTTTGAGTAGTCAGTGTTTTAGAGTGTTAGGTATGGAGTTCTCTTTGCAATTCTTTTTATTTTTCCAAGTCTTTCTTGTCCAACACATTTTATCTTGGAACAGTTGCACTGCTAATGCGATTTTTTCAATAACAGTAGTGTTGAAAGCCTTGTCAACACGAGTTATGACTATCACAGTCGCGTTGATCCCTGAAACTTGAGAAAATTTAGGGTTTCTATTCAAAAGTTCTAGTGTGTCTTGAACTCTGAGATATCCTCCTGCTTTGTGTGTTTTGGATTCATCAGTATTTTGGCTAATTTCTTGTTGATTTAATAAATCCATCTCATTGATTTGGAGTATTAGACGTGAAGTCTGATTGAGTCCTTAGGGTTTTACGTCAATCAGATTTACTTCTTGCTGCTTGGGTATGTGAAACGAATATTGATTTCGCCTCTTGATGAAGCATTGTTTTTTCTTTTGAAAATCATAAAGAAACAACATTTGCATTTTGTTTTAGCTTTTATCTCAAGAGCTACTTTTCAGATTGCATTAGGTTAATTTGCATTGAAAAGTCATTTTTTGGTTTATAATTGAGCATAGATCACACTGCTTGATTCCGAAAGCTGGAAGAAGTGCATTATCATTCATTCAAAAATAAAAGTGAAAAGATTCATGTAGGTGCATTCGAATTGAATTTCATTTTACTTTGTGAGTGCATTGAAAAGGAAAGTGAACAATTCATGTAGCTGCATGTTAACGAATTGAATGTCATTTTACTTTTGTTGGGTGAAATGAAGTAGTGAAGGTGAAAGATCTAGTTAGGATAATTTGTTTGCTACATACTTGATTGTTGCATTAGTGTGTGAACCTCTTCCCTATGTTAGATAACTTTCGTTGAATTAAAAAAATCATTTTTTCATGCTAGTTACATCATAGGTGTTCATGTGACATAGATCTTTGAGCCTTAAAACCAAAACTTAATTGAAGATCAAAATAAAATTTACCTCAATTAACCTAAGGATCATTTGTCATTAACAAAAAATATTTAGAGGTCTAGGCTAAAGATGTGTTTCGACATCGTTAAATGTAGGAGCTGTCGTTGTTCGCCAACGTTGTATCCCAGGGGTGAAATCTTGTTCCATGTATGAAAGTGTATAGGACCGTTATCCAGTAATTTTGGGTATACCAGAGGCGCTCCATGCATGGTAAGTATATGGGAACGCTCTCATCAAACGGTTACACATTAGACAACACTACTACATGTTGAACTCCCACATACTATTGCCTATATTTTGGGAGTCTCCTATAGGTTGCTATCCATCCATATGTAACCGAGTCTATCACCTTGTATACCATGATACACCAAACACAACATTTGGGGAGATTAACTGCCATACGTTAAGTCCTTGGTTCGTCCAAGGTGTATATTGCAGTTCATGGTTGCTTGGTAAACCCTCATGCCTAGTCCCCCCCTCCCCCCCCATTTTTTTGATAATAAAATCAATCGACCACGGAATCACCAATTACTCGTGAAACGGAAACCTCCTTTTGTCCTCAAACATTAATGGTTAATTGTAAAATTGGATTTAAGCCCAAAAAATTCACCAACACACATTTCAGATTCATTTTCTGAAAAGACATTGTGGCTGAACCACCAAGAGTCCCGAATGAGACCCTGAATATCTATGGAGATACTGATGCACCCGATTCACCTAGAGTTATAGGTTCTGATACTCTTGAGCCTAAATCCCTTGAAAATCAAGGAGTTGAACTTGGTATTGTCCTAAGCATCCAACCCCTTGCTTTTGACCACCTCTAGAGTCGGTAGGCTCCTCCCAGGACTCTCCTCTGGCTAGTCCTCAACCTATTTCAGATTTATTTATTTTTCCTCCTAATCCACTCTTTGAATCAATTTCTCCTCTGTATTTATTGCCTCCACATCCATGTAGTCCATTTGATACTCCCAACGTATCTCTGAGTCCTCCTAGAATGACTCAGGTTCCCAACTGAGCGTTGTTCCCAATCATGGCAACAAAAGGTGATAATCCACCTGTAGGGTCAACACCCCAAGGTATTCCAGTGGAAACTTCTGGAACTCACATTCCTAGTACGAAGATTGATCCTTTGTCATTTCTTCCACCTGAGGCTTTTCCTTATGTTTTCGCTTCCTACATGACGACGGGGCCAAGAACACCTCCTACTTATAGTACACCCTTGGTTCCACTGAGTTATAACTCTCTTGGCGATGCTTTTTCTGATAATTTTGGTGCAACTTCACTATATCACAATCCTATTTGGTCCTCTAGTGTCATGTCTACTACCAACTCATTTGTCCAAAACATGTCGGTAACTGCACAAACCCCTACCCAACCTACAATGTTGGTAAGTGAAACACATGTTTCTCTTAATCTTTCTTCTCCTCCTATTGTAGCCACGGTAACTGTGGTCCCCAATGTGAGTGGAAAGCCTACAATTTCATCTGTTCCGATGTATGGTGGGCAACTTCTTCCACCCTACACACCTCCCACTTCTAGTGGAAACTATCCACTCCCTCCTCCAATATCGGGGGCGAGTCAACCCATTGGTGCTATTTTTAACCCAGGTGGAACACTGATTCCATCTGTGTTGGGTAACGTCATAGGGACCCATTTACAAGGTCATCAAGTCCCTTTGACTCAACCTTCCTACCAGCAGCTTTATACTCCTATAGACTCGCAGCAAATCCAAACTACTTATGAGCAGGCAGGGCCTTAAACGCAGTATGTTCCTAAAATGAAATATACTTATGGGACTGGTAATCCTCCTATGTGGCCACAAATTCCTATTCAACTTCAGCAGGAACCCTACCCGCAGCCACAACCATAGGTTTCCTACCCGCAGCCACAACCACAGGTGTCTTACCCGCAGCCGCAACCACAGGATTCCTACCAATCCCAACAGGGACCTTACCAGCAACCACGATAATAAGTTCCTATTCAACCCCAACATGGAACTTACTCACAGCCGCAACAACATATTACCTACTAATTCCAACATGGATCTTGCCAAAAATCGTTGCCATAATCGCAACAAATGCAAAAGGGACCTTACGAACAACAGTATGGTCAGTTTTTTTCGCAAACTCCATACGTCCAATATGGTCACCAGAATCAGTATGGTCAACCTATTTATGGTCAACCTCCATATAGCTAACCTCCATATGGTCAAACTCCATATGGTCAACCGTCTTATGGACAAAATCTAGCACAGTGGGGGAAAACCCAAACTTAGCAAGGTTGGAATACTCAGTTTAGTACATACCAGAGACCCTATACTCCATACAACCCACAACTTCCATTTTTGGCAATGTTGGAATTTCCAGATGTGTCAAGGCTTATGAATGACCCAATACTTCACTCACTGTATTGGCCTTTGATAACAACCAAAATAGCTAGTGATTTCCCCAAATTTGAAGGTGAATTTGGAGAATACCCCCAAGCACACATTATGACTTATCACCTTTGGTGTTCCTCTAACTCTTGGGTTGATGATTCTATCTGGTTATATATTTTCCAGTGCACTCTAACGGGCGTTGCCGCCAAATGGTACATATATCTCCCTCATGGTGCTTTCCAAGATTTCAATACTTTGGTCATGGCTTTCCACACTCATTTCCAATTTCCTGTCTGGTATGAGACTGGAACCCATCTCTTAACGTCTTTGCAATAGAAAAATTCTACTCACATCTCTGATCATATCCATGAATGGAGGCGTAGGCATCGTCTCATCAAATTCAATATCCGGGATCAACTTTTGGCTGAATGGTTCACTAAATCATTCATCCCTCCTATTGCTAAAGACATAGCCATGGGTGGCTGTTTGCCTAAGGAACAAGCCATCGCGCGTGCCCAATATTTGGATTTGGTTTATTCACAATCTGGCACATTATATGAACTGTTACCTAGTGCCCAATGACCTTCATCTATCCATCTTCCAAACCCGCAGATTCACCACCTATTGCTGGCATCATTGGATATGTGGCTCAATGGTCTAGTAGTACTCCTGCTACTCCTTCAAAACTTAAATCTACTCAGGTCGCTGCAATTTCCAATATTGTTGATAATCATAAGAATCCTAGTAAAGCCTTAGAGGTAAATGCTATCCAATCTACCACAACAGATAAATCCTCAAAAGGTAAGACGAAGGGTAAAGGAAAAGCTAAACAAGATAAGCCTAAACAAGATTCCCAAAAACTATCAGCTGATGACACATCCAAACGGAAGCCTAAATATCCTTGCCTTATTTGTGATGAAGATCATTACACTAAGGATTTCCCCTGACGTTCTGAAGTAAGTCGAATTCTGAAAGGCACTACAGGGATGCCAGCTATGCTGAAGGAACCTTTCCCATCTCAGCAGACGCAATTGGTAGACCAATCCCACGCTCAAACCTATGGAAGCTCTCAAGTTTTCATGAGTGGCTCAGAATAGATTTTCGTAGTTGCAAGATGAAAATATTATCCGCTTCCTGAGAAACTTGTGGTGGAGAAAGATACCACTAATGTACCCTCTTCCTCCACTTTACCCAGTTCTGGTCCTCTCCATATTGAGAAGCCTAGCACTGATTCCATAATCCGACCACCCCCTAAAGGTGTTCATAATAAATCGTCCTATAATCCGAATGCGTGAGCTGCCCAACACTACAATATTGAAGAAGACTTGGCTCAAGCACCCTTGATGATGTCAGCCTTGGAAGTCCTTCAGACGTGTCCATCACAACGGAAGGCTTTGCTATCCGCTATTGGAGGACTTGATCCCGCAGATTCCAATTTGATTACTTTTGATCTTAAAAACCATGTTCCTCACCTGCCACCTCAACTTGCTATTCTCATACAAGTTATTGTTATGGGCAAGACTATCCACCGAACTATTGTTGATGAAGGATCCTCCACATGCATCATGTCCATATCATGTTGGAAAGCCATTGGTTCCCCTCCTCTCAACCAGTCTCCTAACACTTTAGAAGCTTTTGATGGTCGAGGTTTCCGCCCATATGGTATTCTATGTTGATTTGGGGTAGCATCGGATGTGCTCTAGCCATGAAAATTTGTGGAGAGGCTAAAGCACATGAGATATCCCAGACACAGAAATGGTTTGGACAGATTGTACCCGGTTTGGGAGATATTAAAATAATTAATATTTTTAATGGAGTTCCTAAGTCTAAACTTAGGAAAAATAAAATATTCATGGGTATTAATATAACGCTGGGTTAGAAGGTTCCAAAAGTTATGGATCAAGCCAAATCTAATCTTAGCTGTTGATTAGAGATTTAATCTTGGCCGTTGAAGGACCAATGAGAAAAGTATAAGAGGAGGCTTGAGGGTCAGTTGGAAGATACACCAGAGTGATCAGTCATTCGATTTGCTAGAGCGGGGTTGCTAAGCAAAGTCGAATCAATGATCAGTAGCAAGGGGCAGTGAGCACTGGACAGAGAGGCAGAGACAATACCGAAAGACCAGCGTAGAGGCAGAGAGTGAGAAGTGTTACACAGGAAAATGACCTCCTCATCAGCTCAGAGGAGAAGCGCAGGATGACTGAAGGACTAACCAAGTTCATAGGCCCATTTGTCACGCTAACACTGTCTAGGAACTAACAACCTGCTTTATAAAGCTTCCTAGCAATGCATCAGGTGTGTTAGTGCTTAGGGTAACTCTATTTGTTACCTTGGGAAGGGTGTTAGTCAACCTAAATGAGTTTCCATGGGTCAAAGGAACAAGCTGACTGAGAAATATCCCAAGATTCACTCCTATGTCAAATCACAAAAGCAGGGAAACAACAAATATTCCACCTGTTTGGAGGACTTACTATTCCTAATGGAATCTACAAACGGGAAAGAGCAAAAAATCATGGAAACATCTTTGCTTTTGCCCAAAGGAAATCATGAGATATTTGGTAAGGCTTATCCTTTCATACTATATATGTGAGGCTAGGGCCATTGTGGAAGAGGTCGAAACATTTGAAAGGATTTCCGATTTGATTGTCGAAGCTAGTATCTGAAAAAGGCACTACAAGAGGTTAAGAAGGGGGAGAGAGAGAGGATATGGAGGAGTAAGGGAAGGCCGATACAACCGATGGTTGTAATCACCCTTTTATACATTAATATAGAACTACAATTGTGTTGTCCACTCTGTGGCGTTGGTATTGTAATTAGTTTACATGTTCATGCAATGTCGTTATTAAGAGTGGCTTAGATACATGTAATTAGATATCTTTATATGTTAGTACATTGATTGTCATGTTGGGTGTGGAGCCTGATTATCTTCTTTATTTAGAGGTATTGTGCATTGGACCCTAGTTTGTAATGTGGCGGAAACACCGCCTGTAAATGTACGCCGCCAGGGGGGGTCCGGGGGGGCGACGATGATTATTTGGAGCCCCCCTGGAGGGGGATTGGGGCAGCGCCTCCGAAGCTAAAAATAGATAGGTGAAGATCTGACAGTAGAAGTTATGTTTTATTTAGGGTTTTTTTCCCTATAAGGAAACCCCTCTCTATACATGAGGGAATTGTATTGCGTCTATGTATATCTACATTCTGAGTGAGAAAGAGAGAGGAGATTGTGTGAGAGCGAAGAGGGAATTACAACGGATTTGCTATAGGTTGTATCTCTTCAGTTTGCTGGATAATATAAAATGAAGGACTTACTGTTTCTCCATGGATGTAAGCCAAATTGGGTGAACCACGTATATCTGTGTCTCTCTTGTTTTATGTGTTTTATGTGTTTATATTTCTGCAATATATTTTATGTGTTCCATTGCTCTGTAATATATAATTTTTTAACTGGTATCACAGTCGAAGGTCTATTTGACTGATAAACTCACAAGAGGGAAGGGTTCCTGGTTTGAGTGGGAGCAATGACGAAAGATGGTAGGTTTAGGGTCGAAAAATTTAACAGCCAAAACTACTAGCTATGGAAGATGCAGATGGAAGATTATCTGTATCAGAAATATCTGTACCTACCATTGAGTAGAAATACAAAGAAGTCGATAGGTATGACAGACACAAAATGGGATATTCTCGATAGAAAGGCAATTGGAACAATACGACTGTGTTTAGCAGCGTCTGTAACCTTTAATATTTCAAAGGAAACGACAACAGAGGGTTTAATGTCGGCATTGACCAAACTATATGAAAAACCCTTGGCCTCAAATAAGGTATTTTTTATGAAGCATTTATTTAATATGAAGGTGTCAGAAGGTGGATCTGTTGCTGATCATTTAAATGAATTTAATATAGTTACCAGTTAGTTAAGTTCTGTAGAGATAACTTTTGATGATGAAGTTAGGGCTTTGTTATTTCTCTGCTCATTTTCAAAAAGTTGGAATGGTTTATTTATGGCCATTAGTAACTCTGTCTCTGGATCTAGTACTTTAAAGTTTGATGATGTTGTCGGTACAATCCTTAGCGAGGAAATGCGACAGAAAAGCTCCAGTGAGACATCAGGTAATGTTTTGACTGCAGAGCTTAGGGGAAGAAAAATGGAAAGAGGAAAGAGCCCAGGATATCGCAGTAAGTTAAGGAAAGGTAGATCCAAGTCCAGATCGGAGATAGCGTGTTGGAAATGTAGGAAGAAAGGAAACCTGAAGAAAGATTGCAAGTCTCGGAAGGGAAAAGAAGGAGACGTGCAACAAGAAAACAATCATGAAGCGAATGTGACAGGTGATGTGTTGCAAGATGCTTTTATTTTTTCATTAGAAAATATTATTGATGCTTGGGTGGTAGATTCAGGGGCCTCATTCCATGCCACACCTGATAGGAAACATTTTCATGATTATGTTCAAGGAGATTTTGGATAGGTTTGATTGGG
>APFE031417449.1:0-66012 GCA_000404065.3 Pinus taeda | reverse complement strand
AGGTTGAATAAGAGCTTGTATGGCTTAAAACAGGCTCCAAGGCAGTGGTATCTAAAATTTGACAGGTTTATGTCTGAACAAGGTTATACTAGATGTCACTCTAATCATTGTGTTTATCTCAAAAGGCAAAATGATGTCATCTATATTATATTGTTATTGTATGTAGATGACATGCTTATTGTAGGTTCTAACATGTAGGAAATAAATGTGCTCAAAAGAAAATTGGCAAACTCATCTGCAATGAAGGATTTGGGCGCTGCAAAACAAATCCTTGGTATGAGAATAACTAGAGACAGGAAGAATAAAAAATTAACATTGTCTTATAGTGAGTACATAGAAAAGGTGTTGAAAAGATTTAATATGCAAAATGCAAAACCAATTAGTATACCTTTGGCTAGCCATTTAAAACTAAGTAAGGAGGTGTGTCCCAAGACTCAGGAAGAAATGACTTATATGTTTAAAATTCCATATGTATCAACAGTTGGAAGCTTAATGTATGCAATGGTCTGCACAAGACCTGATATTGCACATGCAGTGGGAGTTGTAAGTAGGTACATGAACAATCCAGGAAAAGAACATTGGATGGCGGTGTAGTGGATTCTCAGGTATTTGAGAGGTACCACAAATCAAGCATTATGCTTTGGTGGTTCAAACATTGCTCTACAGGGATATGTTGATGCAGATATGGTGGCTGATAGAGATAACAGGAGGAGCACCACAACGTATGTGTTTACTGGAGGTGGAACAACTGTCAGTTGGGTTTCAAAATTGCAAAGTGTTGTTGCACTCTCAAAGACAAAAGAAGAGTATGTTGCTGCTACAGAGGCTAGTAAAGAAATGATTTGGTTACAAAGGTTTCTGGATGAATTGGGTAAGAAGCAGGGGTTGGGCAAGTTATACAGTGATAGCCAGAGTGCCATACACCTTGCAAAGAACTATGCATTTCATTCCAAGACTAAACATATACAACTCAAGTACCATTTCATACGATCAGTATTGGAAGATGGACAATTGAAGTTGGAAAAGATACACACTAGCTAGAATCCTACAGATATGTTAACAAAAGTTGTAACCAGGGAGAAATTGAGATTCTGCTCGGTTTCAATTGGTCTTCAAGTATGATGATGAAGATGAGAAACATCCAGGTCCAAAGTGAAGTCATTGTACAACAAATGAAGCAGTGGTGGAGTTGCTATAATCAGTCTCCAAGTAGGAGATTGTTGGGTGTGGAGCCTGATTATCTTGTTTATTCAGAGGTATTGCCGCGTTGGACCCCAGTTCGTAATGTGGCAGCAACGTTGCCCATAAATGCACACTGCCAGGGGGGGCGACGATGATTATTTGGAGCCCCCCCGGCAGGGGATTGGGGGCAGTGCTCCTGAAGCTAAAAATAGATGTAAAATTGCCTTGTAAAATGTTGTAGTTTCGTAGTCAATCTGGGCTGTTCATTAGGCAAAGATTTGATGGTAGAAGTTATATTTAATTTAGGGTTTTTTGCCCTATAAGGAAACCCCTCGCTATATATGAGGGAATTGTATTGCATCTATGTATATCTGTATTCTGAGTGAAAAAGAGAGAGGAGATTGTGTGAGAGCGAAGAGGGAATTACATCGGATCTGCTGTAGGTTGTATCTCTTTAGTTTGATCGATAATATAAAATGAAGGACTAGCTGTTTCTTTGTGGACGTAGCCCAAATTGGGTGAACCACGTATATATGTGTCTCTCTTGTTTTATGTGTTTTATGTGTTTATATTTCTACAATATATTTTATGTGTTCCATTGCTCTTTAATATATAAATTTCTAACATGTCAAAGTTATATGCTGTGATATTACGCCTTGTCTTATCTATGTGTAGGTTTTGATCTTGGAGCTAGCTGAGGGGTCTTCCACTCCGCTACTTTGCACTCTCCAGCAACACCACACCAAGACTTGAGGTAATAAGTCCTTCTTCCTGCTTTGATTCTCATTTTATTAACATAGATATGCATGTATCTCCATGCTAGCTACAGCTAATCTGACAGTCTGCCAAGGATCTCGGGAAGATCCTTGAGGGTATCTCCATCACCAAACACCGTGCTTTAATCCTTATAGTAGAATTGGTGACTCCGTTGGGGACTACACTTAGTTCCCGGTTTTCTCCCAGAAAGTTCTTAGATCTCTCTTTCTTCCAGACCTTCCTGTACTTCTTGATCCCCTTTTCAACCACTCAGGGCTATACAACACCCTTCTCTATGTTCTTAGCCTTAGATATGATCCCCACAACCTTCTTTTCAATCCTTTTTCCTCACTAACACTGTCTGCTAGTGTAAACAATTCTTTATAAAGCACTGTGGCCTTACACATAGTGCATTAGTTCAGCCACTAACTCTCTATACCTTCTATTACAGTGTGTTAGCCACCCATTTCTTGATAAACAGACTGCTCTGTGATCTCATTGGTTGGGAAATCTGCTTGTAGACTGATAAGGGATTTGCAACTGTGCATGTTTGATTGATATCTTTGTCCTAAGCAATTTCTTTTTAGGGAAATAGATTTACTTCTTGAAGTTTTTTTATAGAGAAAATACAAAATTTTGTTGTTTTCTGCTTAGTTGGTTAAATATGTATTTATTTGGTTTCAAAGTTGTTAGTGAGCATTGTTAGTTCTGTCGGTTGTGCTTGTATTTTATTGAACTAGATGCATGGTATATATATTGATGTATAAATGACTCTTCCTTTGTAGAAGAAACTTATTCATCGAAAGTGAAATTTAAAAGCATTGTTTTTGCATGATTTGAGTTAGAGTCCCACATAACTTCATACGTCAACACCCCCACCGAATAATTTAATAAAGTACATTTAAAATTTACCTAGTAAAATCAATCAATCTCTTTTTGAGTAAACACATATTAGTTTAGGCTAGGATCTTGGGTTAGGCAGTTGTGAGTTAATTTCCCAAGATCATACACTGAAAATAATGTCATTAATGAGGGAAATCCTTCTGCACTCATACTATTCGGGACCACTTCAGTAAAAGTGGAGCTAAATATGAGACAACATCGAACTGTAAATGAAGGTAGCCTGCCTTCGCTTACACCTCCTTTGGGTATTATGTGTATTGGGGATCCCTTCGGGGATATTGGAGCTGAGTCGGGGACTCAAGTATCTTGCCCACACAACATATTATCTATGACTATGACCCCCCCTGGTAGTGTCTGTGATTTGAGGTAACCATAGTGGCCATACTTTTAGAGACGAACACAAGGTACTTAACACAAACGAACCTACTCTGTCTTCGGTTTTTTGCAGGGTGCTCATCTTCACGAAAGTACTTGGCCCCTTAATATGAGGTTTGGGAGAAGCTCAAGAGTAATCATAACTATACATTTGGCCAACTCTTTTTTTTATCCATTGTGATACTGGGTTTCATCTCCAACAAATGCTGGTTATCAAACAGGGTCATACTCTCTGCTTGTTGATTGATTTCTTTAGTGTATTTTTTATTTTTTAGGTGCCAACTTGTTATCATCGAGACTTTAATAAATATCAATGTAAAATGTATTGATTAAATTTATCAGTCACCGTGGCTACATCGGGCACTCGTCGTCAATCTAGACGACTGCTAGGTCTTCCCCCACTCATTGTGGAGGATACAACGAGCCCCAGTGAACCAGATTACCCATCTTCAGGCAATCAGTCTCCAAGATCTAACACTGAATTAGTTTGGACATCCCACGATTAAAGATTACCAGAAGATTTCTTTACTAAAGGTTTCATTCCTTCATACAATCCTCCGATCACGAATCCGTTGGGACCACTCTTGATTCTAGTTTCATTTGTACCTCCTATGTCTTCTGTTGGACCTACACCTACCATCCCATCGATGACTAACGGGTCATGGGATTTTCTGGACACTTTTGGTCCACCGCCACCTCCCGAGTCGACATTCAGTACGACATCTTTGATGGCAAACCCTGCTATCCCACCTGTCCCAGGTTCAAACCCTATCATGACACCCAATGCGAGTGGAACCAAGTACATACCGATTTCCGCCCCTTTTGTGTTAGCTCCCGGACCTTCGACAAGTGCTACATATAGTGCTCGTTATAACATTGCATATAACATGGTTAGCACGGGTCCCTTCAACAATCCTTTGGTTGGAATCCATTGTTTAGTTCCAACCCCCAGGTTCAGATGCCTGGGGGCACTGTTCCCAATATGCACATACCAGACGGGAACGTTACAGTTCTCCCTCCATTTACAGGACAACAGGGACAGTCATTGATTGACATGAATCCTCCTTATGTCAGTTAAGGACCTATAGTTAATTATGTGGCGAGCGGGATCCTGCAACAAGGTCTCACTCAATGCATATGGGCACCCCACTCTCAACCTCAAATTAGTCAAGGGGGAATTCCTTATCCTAGGGGCACTTACATCCTCCAGTGTAATAATCCCTATGGACAACCACAATACATGACTGTACCCCATGGAAATTACTATTCCACGCATCTCGTGTATAATATTGGGAACAACACGATGGGAGGACGGGAAGGATCCTCAAGTCATGTGTCATCGCCTTGGTTCGATTCGGGGGCATCAAACACCTTGCAGTTCTTGGCAATGCTTGATATCCCTGACTTTTACAAACTCACCAATGACCCCATCTATCACAACTTACTTTGGCCTCCAATCCCGCACAAAATTCCCACAGACATCCCGAAGTTCGAAGGGAAACAAGGGGGGGATCCTGGTATGCACATCACCACCTATCATTTATGGTGCATTTCTAACTCCATGGTGGATGATAGTATCCATCTACAGCTCTTTCCCACACCCTTACTGGCAATGCAACCAAGTGGTACATTGAGTTACCACGTGCGTTAGTCAATACCTTTGGTGCTTTAGCGATGGAATTCCTAACGTTCAGCTATCCATCCGCTATGAAACTAGGACGAAACTCCTTACTTCTTTACGTAAGGACACTTCCAGCCACATATCTGATCACATCCATGAATGGAGACGTAGGCAGAGGCTAGTCAAATCTCCCCTCCCATACTATCTATTAGCAGATTGGTTCTGCAAATCTCTTCTCCCTCAAATCGCTAAATATGTCACCTTAGGTGGTACGATCACAGAAGACCAATCCATTTGTCGTGCCCAACACTTAGATTTTATATATTCACAGTCTGGCACATTATATGATGTCATTCCCAATGCCCCTAGAAACTCCAATGCTTCTGCTACTCAGCAACCTGGTGCGGACGCCGATGGTATTATCGGTGCTACCTCCGGGGCTGCTATAAAACAGCTTAGCGGTCACATTGCCCAGTTGTCAGTTGACCCCGCTACCCAATCGACTTCTCTTCCTACCGCCACGATAAACTCTGTGCAGTATACAAAAAAACCCAACGTAATAACAAGAAGAACAAGAAAAATACAGCTCCTTCTGAAGAGCAGTCAACCAAGCACTACCACCAAAAGCAGAAAGCTGTTGGACCTACTGACAATGGAAAGGACATACCTGCCAAATTCCCTTGCAAAATCTATGTGGAAGACCATATGACACATCGTTTTCTGCGTCTCCGCGAATGCACAAATTTCCTTGCTCAAAAGGACACTGGCCGGACCCTTGCGGTTCTAAACAACCCTTTCCTTGCTCAGCAGCAACAACACCTTATTGCAAACCAACCCCAACCCTCGCAAGTGGGCAACGATGGTTTGCATCATCCTTTAGCTGGTGAAGGACCATCTACCATTTACACCTTTGAAATGGTAGATCTTCAAACAAGAGCCAAAACTTATGGAGCTCCAGTTGCTAATGCTAAGGAAGCCTCCTCGAGTCAAAACCCACTGTCGCCTAACGATCTTCATATCGAAAGGCGGGTTGCTAATCTTCTGATTCGCTGCCCAAAAGGGGCACTTCGTCACACAACGCATAATACATTTGCACATACTGCCCAGAACTACAGTATTGTAGAAGATTTAGCGCAAGCACCATCAGCTAGTTGGCACTCGAAGTATTGCAAACCTGTCCAGAACAAAGGAAAGCTCTGCTTTTGGAAATTGGTGGGGTCAACCCTCAGGATTCCATGCTTGCAATTTTCAACATGGAAAAATGTAAACCTCCCCTTTTCCACTAGCTTGCATTTCAGGTGCAAATATTTTTGAAAGGGAGAGGAGTACATAGAACTGTAATTGAGGAAGGTGCTTCAACCTGCGTCATGTCGGCTTCATGTTGGATCGCTTTGGATTCTCCAACCCTATCACCGCCATCAAATTCCCTTAAATCTTTCGACAACCACACTTTCATCCCAAAAGGTTACCTTGCCAGCTACCCCATCACTTTGAGTGGGAAAACGGTAACGGTGGATATCGAAGTCGTGGATCGAAAACTCGACTATAATCTACTGTTGGGTCGTAGTTGGACTTACATCATGACCACCATTGTGTCTACTGTCTTTTGCATCATTCTATTTCCATTGGATGGAAGGATAGTCACAATGGACCAGGTGTCCTTTTGCACCTCAGATTACTCCCCGTTACCTAGCGGCTCTGTACCCTTAGTGGGTGGTGTGCCTGACTCTTACATCAGTATCGGTGTCAGTTTATTGAAGGGCTCTTCCTTGATGGGTTGTTTTCCTCTCCCGCCCCTCACAGTTCCACAGATGGTATTTATGATCTCGTCTATTCCTCATGAACCGAATGATCCTTGGATCCTCCGGGCCCTTTCAGACATTGACTCTTATGGAGATCAAATACCGCCGTCACCAGCTGAATTGGCCTACCAAGCCATTCAATATGCATCCAAATCTTCGATCACTTTGGTGATGACCAATGGTACCGCCTCCTCTCCCATAAATGCTCCTTCTACCAATGTCCTCATTCAAGTCCTACCTTCGAACGAAGTTATTCGAGAGATCATGTGTTTAGAAGAGTGACCTTGGGAGGACTCTCACCATCATGTTTTGATATTTGATTCAGACACGATGCCCATTCAAATCCTATCTTATGGCGCACTTGAAATCGTTCCCTCGCTTTATACGACTATCCAAACTTTGGATTCGGAAGGGAACATGGAAAAACTTTCAAAGACATTGCTCATAGATATTTCTGTCAAGACAGGCATCGTGGAAAACATCCATGGTTGAGCCGATTGCACTCCTGAGGAAATTTCAAGATTCACTCGCCTTTTTAGGGAATTCCACGATGTATTTGCTTGGTCTTACGAGGAAATTCCCATCATAGATCCATCTATTGTTGAGCATGAGATCAAGGTATAGGAAAATGCCAAGCCTATCCACCAAAGGCTTCGACCAGTCCACCCCCAAAAAACTGCAGCCATCAAGACTGAGGTGGAAAAATTGTTACGTGCTGGTTTCATCTACCCCGTTCCCTTAACAGAATGGGTTTCCAATCTGGTTCCTGTAGATAAGAAACAGGGTACCATTCACGTTTGTGTCGACTATCGAGACTTGAACACTACGTGTCCAAAGGATAATTATCTGACACTGTTCATCGACCAAATAATCTACGACTGCGCCGGTTGTGAATCCTTCTCATTCATGGATAGTTTCTTAGGTTATAACCAGATCGCCATAAAACCGGCAGACCAGCACAAAACTGCCTTCATTTTCCCTTGGAGAATCTTTACGTATCAAAAACTCCCATTCAGTTTAAAGAATGCTAGAGAAACATTTCAATGGGCCATGGACTATGCATTCCACGATATCAGACATATTGTTCAGGCTTACTTGGATGACCTCCCAGCCTATTTCAAGAAGCAAGCTCAACACCTAGTTCATTTACGAGCAATTTTTCTTAGGTGTAGGTTCTATAACATACGTCTGAATCTACATAAATGCATTTTCTTTGTCGAGTTCGGATGCCTACTTGGTTTCATTGTCTCCAAGTATGGGATTAAGGTTGATCCCGATAAGGTAAAGGTAATTACTCAATTTCTCGAACTGCAATCCATTTTGCAGCTCCAACATTTGCAAGGGAAAGCAAACTTCTTACGATGGTTCATCCTAAATTATGTGGAGTTGATGAAAGGCTTTATGCGCCTACTCAAGAAGGGAGTACCATACTTGTGCGACGATCAAGCCCAACGATCATTTGATGCCTTGAAAAAGACACTTATATCAGCCCCACTTCTTAGTTCTCCCAACTATGGACACGACTTTCTCCTCTACCTGGCAGCCTCGCCATCCTCTCTTGGAATGGTCTTGGTTCAAACTCATTATGATCTAAGTAAGCATGTGATCTATTATCTGCCGAAAGGCTTGACTGAGCCCGAACTCAGATATTCACATGTGGAAAAGCTGTCCTTGGCAGTTGTCTTTACTGCTAATTGATTTCGACATTACATACTGCTGCGATAGACTACCGTCATCGCTTTGTAGAATCCCATGAGACACATTTTGTCTCATCAAGTCATTGGAGGAAAATATTCCAAATGGATAGTTATCCTCCCACAATTTGATTTGGTTTTCGCCATTGCCAAAGGTGAAATATTTTAGTCTTCGTTAAACTTTTGTCGGATCTTCCCATTGTCGATCCCAAAGAGATATCCCATGATCCTCTCCTGGATGAAGTTGTCTATTTGATCGACTCTATTGACCCTTGGTATGGTGACATTCTTGTCTACCTCCAAGCACAATGTTTCCGCCCTGAACTATCTTCAGGTGACTGTCGTTGCATTTGCCACCAAGCGTGACACTATTTAGTGCTAAATGATACTTTATATTGCCGTGGCACTGATACATTTCTTCGATGTTTCCTCACTCATGAAGAGGCAAAACAAATTTTAAATGATTTCCATGCTAGGGCATGTGGTGGTCATCTTTGTGGCATGTCTACTACTCAAATTTTTTTATGAACAGGCTACTACTGGCCAACCTTGTTCAAAGATTGTATCAAGGCTATCTAACCGTGCCACCCTTGTCAAGTGTTTTCAAAGAAAATGCGTGCTCCTCTAGCCCTACTACACTTGGTCATCTTCGTCGACCCTTTTTCCAAATGGGTTAACGATTTTTTCACATGCAAGCCCACTTCCTTTGTCGGACACAACTACATTATTGTAGCTATAGACTATTTCATGAAATGGGCCAAAGCCCTTCCCACTTTCGAGGCCGATGGAGAAACCACTGTGCTATTCCTCTTCAATCAGGTTATCTGTAGCTTCGGTGTGCCCTGCACGATCATTACATACCATGGGTCTCATTTTTAGAATCACATGGTGTTTGACTTAACATCGTTGCTTAGTTTTCGCTAGGACCAGTCGTCCTCCTACTACCCCCAAGCTAATGGCCAAGTAGAAGCCGTTAATGGCGTCTTAAAGACCACCATCCGTAGGTTAGTAGGTAATCACAAAGACCATTGGCATCAAATGTTATATCCTGCACTGTGGGCATACCAAACTTCAGTAAAAATAGCTACAGGCTTTACACCATTTCAATTAGCTTATGGCCTGGAAGCAGTTTTACCTATTGAATGTCAGATTCCTTCCTTACAAATTGTTGTTGAACTCTTGCCCGGAACCACTGCTGAAGAAGAGTGCTTGCTTTACCTCAATCAACTAGATGAAACCCATCAAGATGCTGAATTGGCACTTGAAGCCCACAAGCGCCAGGTCAAAGCCCAATACGACAAAAAGGTCAAGCCTCGTTCTCACCAAGAGGGAGATCTTGTTTTACTCTATGATAAAAAACATGACCTCTTGGGGTAAGGAACACTTCAACCCTTATGGCTCGGTCCATATGGCGTCACTAAGGCCCTCTCAAAAGGGGCATATGAACTTCAGGATTGGGAAGGAATCCCACTTGATGAGCCCCAAAACAGGCTCTATCTGAAAATGTATTATGCCTAGTACTGCATTAGGCATGTGCTTTGTAATTCTATTTATTTATAAGTTTTGCTTCTTTTTGATGTGACTGGATATTTTTTGGTTTTTTTTTGAAGTAGTTGTCTCATACATATTTCGCGTTGTGCAGATGTCTTCATTACCCTTAGCATACATAGGATACACAAATGGTGCTAGTTGTCACACATGGCACATTGCATCAACTGCTTGGGTCATTTACACACCTGAGTCGGAACTGCTTTGTTCCGGGGGGGGGGGGGGGGGTCTTTCTTGGTATTGCCACCAACAATATTGCTGAGTATATGTCTGTAATTTCACTTCTCACTGAAGCATCATCTCAGGACATCTCCAATCTGGTGGTCATGTTAGACTCTCAGCTTGTCGTTATGAAATTGACAAATCATTATCACATTCATAATCCAATCTTGTTATGTCATTATTTAAGGGTACGACTCTTGGAACATCAATTTGAGTTTATTACATATGAACACATTCCTCAAGAATTTAATACAGTTGATGATTCATTGGTAAACTATGTGTTAGATTTGCATCTGTCTCATTTATTATAGATACATGTACGAAAGTAAATATTTACACAGTTAAAAATTTACAAAAAACACTTTAAAAACATTTACATCATAAAATACCAATATATATATATATATATATATCAAATCCAGTCTTTTACATTAGAAAATTTCCCAAAAATTGGGTGTTTTTAAGTACAAAATGGCTACTAAGCCTCTCTATAAACACCCGCTGGGTATACTAGGCGCCTACTAATAGAGTCTATTGCTCCTGAAAAACAAGACAAATCTAGCTATCCTTCGAAGAGGAACCAAAAACCGCTTAGGCACAACAACAGTGTGTCACTGCATGTGAGTGGGAATCTCCCTCATAGGAAGGGGGGGAACACCCATACTCAAACCTTCGAGGTTCCTCAGAACCTCGTGGAGACTCTGAGCATCACCCCCACCTTCGGGTAGCTGGTCCCCTCACCTCACTTGGTGAGGCTCGCCTGCAGGCCGCACCGGTGCCACATCTGTGTCAAGAAAAAAGCTTCATGTCAGTACTTGTTCACCCATAAAATAAACGAAAAAATTACATAAACATTCAAAAGCTTAGAAATACTTTAAGTACTCTAAAAAAACCTTCTTACCTTGAGGCCCCCATTTTGTACTAGGAGGCAGTACCAAGTCAAGATCACTTGTAAAGTCCATGCCCTCTTAGGCATAGTCATCTATCATCACGATTTGACCACTGAGCCATTCGAAGAAATCTTCTTCGAAAAAGTGCTGGATGGGTCCTCCTCCAATACGAGGATCGAGAGATGCCCATCACCTCTGCTTAAGCTCTCTCGGATCAAGTGGACCTAAACTCATCCGTGGTTGCATAACTGGTACCCTCTCAAGTATAAGGATACAATGAGAGTACCATACCCAAAACTCTGTTGGGTCAGAATCTTACATGCAGTCAACTCTGCCTTCAGCTGACAAAGCACCACCTCACACCAGTTGAAGATCTGCGGTTGGACATAATCAATGGCAAGCAATAGTTGGGCCTTTGTCACAACATGGGGAATTTTAGACCCCGCCAAGCGCACAATCATCCATAATATAACCCTCATAGCCCTGGATCTAATCTGCTCTATAGGGACCCTATTGCTCACAAGTCTGCTCTCGGGAATACAATAATCTAGGACTAGCTCTAAGGTGGATCGAGGATTAGGCCTACCACCATTCAAGTTTGCTCGTGCTCCTCTGCATGACAAACTAGTCATAAAATAGATGTGCCTTCTATTGTTCAAGGGAAAACCTTTATCTTTTGTTTCCTCCATAAAACGATCAAGCATATTATTCCATCATTCCCTCTACCGATTTGACCCAATGCTCAAACTATTCTTCAAAAAAAATTCATTCTTGTCCTGTTTCATGTCGACTGATGTAAGACACATTATTTCCTACCTTTCAACATGTCTCTTCCTATCGAATTCAACACTCTATCTAGGAAGCAGACCCATAAACACTTCAGTGCCTTGGAACTTGCAGACATCAATGGCAGGTTACCTTGTGTTTGGTCAGGTTTTTTTTTTTAATTATTGAATCCTGGTTAAACGATTCTATGAGTGTTCAATGAAAAAACATTATTCACACTCGCTAGATTGTACTGTGCATCTTGGAGACCATCATCATTATTGGTGGCAATCCTTGCATCTGTTAACGGTCTCCATTATTGACTGGTAATCAGACAATTTCGTACATGTTCGAGCTCAACGCATTTATTCACATGTATTGAACTATGTTGTTACGATGAAGCGGAAATCAAGACCTTGGGTAGAGGCTTACATTAGTCAGCCTTGTTTCCTCTCCCAAGTTGCGTTTATTGTTTTTTGGAGACAGCTCATCAGAATGATCTTATTATGACCTAGGTTCCACATTGTGCTTGTCAGCGGCCACGATCATCATATCTCTTTGTTGAGAAATCACTTTGACATAGCTACTGAGCGTGGGAATGCCTGACTCTGGACATGATTTTAGTTGTTTTATATTTATGTGTTGTATCAGGTTTCTCGTATTCCCATAGCTCTGATCCTCTCTCTCTTTTTTCCAAAGAAAACAATAGTTATATATAAAGTATTTCAGCCATCATCTTTGCCTTTGATCTCACACTTTAGGGGGCATCCGTTACACAGGAAAATGACCTCCTCATCAGCTCAGAGGAGAAGAGCAGGATGACTGAAGGAATGACCAAGTTCACAGGCCCATTTTTGAAGCTAACGCTATCTAGGAACTAGCAACCTACTTTATAAATCTTCCTAGCAATGCATCAGGTATGTTAGTGCCTAGGGTAACTCTATTTGTTACCTTAGGAAGGGCATTAGTCAAACTAAATGAGTTTCCATGGGTCAAAGGAACAAGTTGAACGAGAAATATCCCGATATTCACTCCTATGTCAGCTCACAAAAGTAGGGAAACAACAAAGGTTCGACCTGTTTGGAGGAATTACTATTCCTAATGGAGTCTACAAACGAGAAAGAGCACAAAATCATGGAAACATATCTGCTTTTTCCTAAAGGAACTAATGAGGGATTTGGCAAGGCTTATCCTCTCATGATATATATGTGAGGCTAAGGCTATTATGGAATAGGTTGAAACATTTGAAAGGATTGCCTATTTGACTATTGAAGCTAGCATCCAACAAAGGCATTGCGAGAGGTTAAGAAGGGAGAGAGAGAGAGAGAGAGGAGCTGGATGAGTAAGGGAAGGCTAATACAATTGATGGTTGTAATCACCCTTTTCTACATTAATATGTAATTTCAATTGTGTTGTCTACTCTGCGGTGTTTGTATTGGAATTAGTTTACATGTTCATGCAATGTCGTTATTATGAGTGGCTTAGATACATGTAATTAGATATCTTTATATGTTAGTACATTGATTGTCAAAGTTATATGTTGTGATATTATGCCTTTTCTTATCTATGTGCAGGTTTTGATATTGGAGCTAGCTGAGGAGTCTTCCACTCCACTACTTTGCGCTCTCCAGCAACACCACACTAAGACTTGAGGTAATAAGTCCTTCTTCCTTCTTTGATTCTCATTTGATTAACATAGATATGCATGTATCTCCGTGCTAGCTACAATTAATATGACAGTCTGCCAAGGATCTCGGGAAGATCCTTGAGGGTATCTCTGTCATCAAACACCCATGCATTAATCCATATAGCAAGAAGCAACAGCTAGAGTAGGCCATGTAGAGCCCAATAGAGACAGCGTAGAGCCCAGAGGGACTGCGCCATACACGCAAAGAGTAGTTGGAGTGATGCAAAGCGTCCCAGAGGCTGCGTAGTACCTCAGAGGGTTGACGTAGAGGCCAAAAGGGCCAACACAGAGCTTTAGATTCATTGGAGAGGGCTTCGTGGGACAAGTTTTCTGAATACCTGTTTTCGAATAGAAAGGTATTGCTGCCAGTTATTTTTCTCTGTTGGGTGAGCCAATTTAGCACCTAATTGTACTCAAGGAAATACTGCATAATAATAAACCCTCAGAGTAACTGCACCATTTTCCCACATTGGGTTTTTCCAGGGACATTTGTCCAAAAATAACGGTGTCACTTGTGTGTTTGTTTTCTTCCAGCTGATGATCTGTAGATGTTGAGTCTGTATTATGTTTATTTCGTTATTTATATGTTTTAAATAACTTGTTCGAATTTAACAAGTAGAAGAAATAAACCAAAAGAAAAAAAATTAAATTTCTAACAGATAGACTTAGAAATTTCAACATGGTATCACAACATGCTTGCAGATCACATGAAAGTTGAAGCATCAACTAAGTAAAGCATTTGCAGCAGAATCAGTTGTCTCGAGTGACAGAAGCTTATCCTTGCAGAAGTGACAGAGGAAGGGTTGATGTAGAGGGACTGCGTCATCAGTCCGAGCCAGAGAGAGGCCAACATAAAGGCTGAGGAGGGTAGAGAGAGGCTCACGTAGAGACTAGGAGGATTGACGCAGTTGGTTGAGGGATCTGATTTGCTAGTGCCAAGATTGCGTAGAGCCTAGAGGCTCAATCCTTCAGTTGCTGGGGCATAGGAAGTTGTGGACAGTTTGCGGGAGCAAAGATAGCAGGGTACTGTGGTCAGAGCAATACCTAACAGGGAAAAACCAAGGTAGAGGGAGTTGCTATTGAGGCGGATTTCTAGCCAAGGAATCCGGATCAGTGTTGCAGGTGCATAGAAGATTAGAGAGGTGCAACTTGATGTTTGGCAGGAGGATTTACAAAAGGGAAATCAAGACTCAGAGGGAGTCCAATAGAGAACTTCCAGGAAGGAAGTAGAGAGACTCAGCAGGATTTGAAAGGAGAACTTCCAAAGGGAAGTAGAGAGATTTGGAGGAGTTGACAGTAGAGCAGTGAGATGGCCGTGAATGTGCTGAGGGATTAGGAAAGGCTGGATGAGCCGTCCAAATTTGTGGTCTGGAAGGCCAAGATCCTTTCCATTCTAGATAGACATGACATCAAGGGCTTCACCTTGAGAACAATGGCTATCCCAGTTGACTTGGTAGAAAATGAGAAGTACGAGGAGGAAATGGCAAAGACAAAATGCATCATCCTTGATGGGGTCAAGGATCATGTGGTACAACATATTTCTGAGAAGGAGATGACAAAGGAAATGTGGGACACCTTGAAGATGTTGTACCAACATACTTCTACGCAGAGGAAGATGTTAGTCAAGAATCAGCAATAGTCATACCAAATGTAGAAGGGGGAGCAGATAGATCTCTTCCTCTGTCGGTTGAGGGAGATCTGGGACCAACTGACTTCCATAGGGGCCATGCCGGATGAAGAGATGATGGTAAGGAATACACTTAACGCAGTCTCCGAGGAGTGGGAGACATTTGTACAGAGCATACTGGGCAGGGTAGATCTTCTATATTGGGAAGAATTGTGGGCATTCATCATCAAGAGGAGATCAAGCGGTTGAGCAAGGCGGGAAGTAGCAACAAAGGAGCCTGAATCAAGAAGGAAGAGGAAGAGGATGTAACTTTGGCATCTACGGGAAAGTAGGAGAAGAGGAAGAAGAAGGAGCTCTCCAAGGTTAAGTGCTTCCACTGTGGGGAATTGGGTCATTATGTGAACTAATGTTTGAGGAATAAGAACAAGGGAGAGGTGTCTGACTCTAAGGCAGCGCCAACAAAGTTGGAGAAGGAAGTTGAGGAGGACGAAGATTGTGCCATGAGTGCTCATGTACCTCTAGAGAAGAGGTGGGGAGACAAGTCAGGAGGACTACAGGCAATGAGGGGCAGGATTCTTAAGGTACCCAATGATCCAAAATGGATCTTGGATAGACTTCTAAGTCTAAAGTGTTCCTCACAGAGGAAAATGAAAGTCAAGGGATTCTCCTGGAAATAGTCCGATATTTTCATTCTGACTCTGATGCAATTTGAATGGACTAAAATGGACTTCGGATGATGAAGTTATCGCAAAAAGAAGACTGTGTTTGTCCTTTGAAAAGGGAGGCATTTCTTCTAAAAATGGGCTTAAGGCCTTATAAAGGAAAATTGCATCGGAGATGTTAAAAGGAGGACTTAAAGCAAAGGTAGAAGGACCCCCAATTAGCGATCTTCGACTTATCACGTCAGAGATAGGCCCGCATGCAATATCGGGACCCCAGGCACTATGATATGCCAATTGCAATTAGTGATTGGAGCTGATAGCAACGATCGGAGATATCGTGATCGGGCGATCAACCGATTGACGGATCGATGATCGGCACACCCAAAAGGGAAGGACCATAGCACTGTGATATGCCGATATGCGATCAACGATGGTGCCAATATGCGACAGTGCCAACTTGCGATTGTGATGATCGGATCGATAGATCGGCGTCAGCGATATGAGATCACATCGCAATATTCCATGGTATATTGAAAGAACCCTCAGGCCGTTGAGATTGTGATTAGAGATCAAGACCCAGAGCCGATGGGATTATGGACACGATTCTATAAATTTTGAGTTCCGATGTAAAAGTGTTTTCGGGCTTTTTCTGTGTATTAGCGCATTTCCGTATAAAAATAGAAATACAAAAGAAAATGCCTCGAAGTGATAAAGCCGGACCCGAAAAGAATTATAGATGTGACTTTATATTATTTGAGTTCTGTAATAAGCGGGATTTCGGGTGGGCCTTAGGTGGTAAATGGTATTGGACGGGCTCCGCCCGATCCCATACACTGGCCGACACATGGCTTGGCACAGGAGAGAGAAAACCACCTTTTTGGGCGGGTAATCTCCGTGCACATAAACCACCCGAAATAGATATCAACCGTTGGATCAGAGACCATGTAGATCAATGGTGGGCTTGCGATAGCGACCAAAGGCGGACCCGATAGGATTATAGGGAAGATGCAATATTATTTGAAGTCCGATAGAAAGCATTTTGTCAGATTTTTCAGCGTTTTTTGTGTATTTCTTTGTGTAGACAGAGAAATGACTTTTTGGGATTTCACCCGCACCAGTGGTCCTTTCCGTTACAAACAGGTGGCCACCATACCTTTAGTGTTTTACAATGATTGTTTAACGCTTGAAAGGGAGATGGACGGACACAAAGCCCGAGAAAGGAATGCATTATACGCATAGATCCACAGAGCCACAGGGCCAGATGGCTAGACGCAGAGCCACAGAGTTGGTGAGCCAGAGGGCCAGTCGAAGAGCTGAAGAGCCGCCAGGGAATGATTCCTCATGATGAGAGACAGAGGAACGACTAGGGGATCTGCAGAGTCAGAGGATTCCACAAAAACACAGAGAGCACAAACGCTGAGGAGGCTGAGAATGTGAGCGGAGGCCGAGAGATAACACAGAGAGTGGAGCTGACAGAGGGTCGTTTGGAGGTCGGGTGCACCCAGAGGCTCATGAGAGTCAGAGCCAGAAAGCTGGAGAGCTTCAGAGCCAAGAACCAGAGCCAGAGCCAGAAAGCTGGAGAGCTTCAGAGCCAAGGATAAGATGGTGTTCTAAGCCCATCGTGTTCTGTGTAAACTAGTGGAGTTGAGCGTGGAGCTTGTAAAAGGACTTTTCCATAATCCCAAAGAGCCTAGTTGAGTTGATTAGAGCTCAAGGAGACTTAGCCCAAGAGTTTTGGGTGAAATCCATATTATATTGCTGTTATGTGTGCTTGCTTGTTGCTGCATTGTATTTGCTTCTTTATTTGCTATTATATGTTTTATATCAGTTCAAGCAAATAAATGTAAAGCACATAAACAGTTTAAAACCAAACACAAGCATACACCTATTTCAAGCACTTTTAATTCTACAATTGGTTAATCATAAGGTCTTGGGAATATATAAGCTTTGGGAGTGGGAGAGGTTCTTGTAAGCTAGAAAAGAAGCCTTTGGCGCCCCATTTTTAAATCAGGTGGTATCAAAGCCTGAGATTGATTAACCACACCTTCAAGAAGGTGATATCAAAGCTATTTATACCAGAGCATGTGGTATTAGATCAAAATGCTTGATTGTCAGAGCAAAGATTGCTTGTCTGAAAGGTGTTTAAACAGTTAGAGGTTGATTGTATGCTTGTTTGCAGATTGACTATTATTTGAGTTTGCAGAGGTGAAAGGAAAGCTATTGATAGCTCAGTCCAGAAGGAAAAGAAGGAAGAAGGGATGAAGGCATTCTTCTTATCCCAAAGGACCTTAAGGAAATCCTTGAACCACAAGAGGTTTGTTGCAAAAGGTTGTTGAATAAGATCTTTATTTATCTTGTTTGAAGTTCTTTTGTTCATTGGCATAATGACTACTTCTACAAGTGGCTCCTCAAATTCTGCTTTCTTCCCAAGAATCTTTGATGGAGATATGAATCAAGACTTGTTCATCATGATGGATAAGATGAAGGAAATGTATGAGGATGGAAGGAAGAGCAGCATAATTAGAGAGTAGTTGAATTCCGTGGAGGAAGAGAAGCAGTTGCTTTCTGACAAATTGCAAGAAATGGAGAGGCAACTTCATATTGAAAATATGAACCTGAAAAGGATGCATGAGTTGGAGTCACAACTCTTCGTTGCCAAAGAAGCCTTAGTCAAGTATCGAAGAAGAGGTAAATAGTTCCTGTTTGTCTTCAAATTCTTCTAAGAATGCTTATATTGGTTCTTTTGAAAAACATACCAGAGGCAAAGGTTCCAAGCTAATGTCCAAGATGGGCTATGAAGGAAAAGGCTTGGGGAAACATGCAAAAGGTATTGTTGAGCCAATAATAGTTGAGGAAAGGCCTAAGTATTTCGGTCTTGGCTATAGACAGTCTTATGGAGAGAGTTCCAAAGCTGCCATGAAGGCCATTGAAACAGATCCAAGAAGGAGTTGCATTGCAGGTCTTCTACCTCAAGAGTGTGAAGATTGTATTCAGGAGGAATGCAATAGCTTGAAACATCATTTGCAAGATGCAGGTTTTTAGAAGCACACACTTGAACCAGAGAGTTGTGGAACCTCTAACAAACTTGAAGAGATTGATGGTGTTCCAAAGGGAGCCACTTCTTCATTTAATTCACCTCCTCATGAAGGCAATAAAGGTGAAAGAGAAAGGTATAAATCTGGTTCTAAACATTTTCCTTTTGATTATGTTCAGCATGATAAATTCCCATGTAAGCATTGGAAAAGAATTGCATGTTCCTTTTGTGGTTTGGATAACCATAATGTTTCTAGATGTTGGAACAGAATGGCCACATATAGGAAACTTTTGAAGGAAAGGAAGCAAGAAGCCAAAGGTCCATTGGACAAGCTAAGTCATGCTGTCAAGACGATGCACATGCAGTGCACTTATTGCCATAAGCAAGGACATCTTGTTGCAAAATGTTGGACTTTGAATCAAACAATGCTCCCACGAAACTTGAAGAAGGTGGAAGGAGAAAATGGTAGAAATGGAAAGGAAGATTCCATGAATGATGTGTTTCAGGATGATTCACATGTTGATGCTGATGTGTAGACAAAGGAAATACCTTTGAAATGGATTGGTAAGAAATGGTTAGAGTTCTTATCCAATTAAGATTGCATGCCTATTGATGCATCTATTTGCATTTCTTTGTTAATGGGATGCAAGTTGCAGGATTTTACCAAGAAGATGAATGGGAAAAGTAGAGTAGGAGACTCACTTTGTTGATGTAACATTATATTTCAGTTTAGCTTCGAAAGTACAATGTGCTTAAGTGAAATTTGAAGGATGAAATGCATGCATGAGAATGATATGCATGAACAAAGGGATGTTGATAATTTCCTTGTTTTTGAACATGTTTATGTGATTAACTTGAAGGGTTGATTGCTTTCACATGCATGTGATGCAATGTTGACTTGGGAGAAGTTAACTTGGTCTTCAAGATGGAGATAATGATGAAGTGTTTCATCTTTTGAAAAGAATCCTTGAGATATTTTCCTACATGATTGACTTGAAGGGTCAGTGGTTTTAAAGGCATGTTTTGTGGGCTTGTTATCTAGTCCATCATTTGTATGCAGATGTAAAGACATGGAGGTGTTCACAAGATGTGAAATCTATTTCTTTTGTTGAAGCAAGAGTTTTTAGGCCATCCAGTTGTTGTCTGTATTTCTGTTGTTGTTAACAGTTGTTGTTGAAAACTTGTCAAACAGGTACAAATGAAAATTTTGTGAAGCATATGTAACTTCACGTTTGTTTGAGCCACCTTGGATCAATGATCAAGGCAGAGAAGTTCAAACTACCTTCTATGACCATCTCAGTAGGAGTTCTGCATGAAGTCAAGGAGGAAAATAGTTCTTCCCAAGAGGACCAGCACATCCAGGAAGGAGAGTGGTCCAAGGCTTTGGTTCAGAGGCACTATGCAAAGGAAAGTGTATGGAGGCTGAAAGAAGAGGGTGAGGTACTCTCATTTACTGTTTAGATCAGTATGTCAGTCTTTTGGAGATCAAAATCTCTTTAGTGGGAAGGCGTGATCCAAAATGGATCTTGGATAGAATTCTAAGTCTAAATTGTTCCTCATAGAGGAAAATGAAATTCAAGGGCTGCTCCTGGAAATAGTCCCATTGCATAGATCTTTTCATTTTGAATCTGATGCAATTTGAATGGACTAAAATTAACTTCGGAGGATAAAGTTATCACAAAAGGAAGATTGCCTTTGTCCTTTGAAAAAGGAGGCATTTCTTCTAAAAATGGGCTTAAGGCCTTATAAAGGAAAATTTCATTGGAGATGTTAAAAAGAGGACTTAAAGCATAGGCAAAAGGACCCCTGATGAGCAATCTCCGACTTATCGCATCGGAGATAGGCCTGCATGCAATATTGGGACCCCAGGCACTCCGATATGCCGATTACGATTAGCGATTGGAGCCGATAGCGATGATCAGAGATATTGGTGATCGGGCGATAAGCAGATTGGCGGATCGGTGATCAGCAGATTGGCGGATCGACGATCAGCAGATTGGCGGATCGGCGATCAGCACACCCAAAAGGGAAGGACCGTAGCACTGTGATATGCTGATATGCGATCAACGACGGCGTCGATACGCGGCAGTGCCGACTTTCGATTTCGATGATTGGATCGGCGGATCGACGTCAGCGATATGAGATCACATCACAATATTCCATGGTATATGGAAAGAACCCTCGGGCCTTTGCGATTGTGATTAGCAATTAGGACTCAAACCTGATGGGATTATGGACGCGATTCTATAAATTTTGAGTTTCGATATAAAAGTGTTTACGGGCTTTTTCTGTGTATTAGCGCATTTCCATATAAAAACTGAAATACAAAAGAAAATGCCCCGAAGCGATAAAACCAGACCCGAAAGGAATTATATATGTGGCTTTATATTATTTGAGTTCTGTAATAAGCAGGATTTCGGGCGGGCCTCAGGCGGTAAGTGGTATTGGACGGGCTCCGCCTGATCCCATACACTAGCTGACACATGGCTTGGCACAGGAGAGAGAAAACCACCTTTTCGGGCAAGTAATCTCTGTGCACATAAGCGACCTGAAATAGATATCAACCGTTGGATCAGAGACCACGTAGATCAACGGTGGGCTTGCGATAGCGACCAAAGGTGGACCCGATAGGATTATAGGGCGGATTTAATATTATTTGAAGTCCAACAGAAAGCGTTTTGTTGGATTTTTCAGTGTTTTTTGTGTATTTCTCTATGTAGACAGAGAAACGACTTTTTTGGATTTCACCTGCGCCAGTGGTCCTTTCTGTTACAAACAGGTGGCCACCATACCTTCAACATTTTAAAATGATTGTTTAATGCTTGAAAGGGAGATGAACAAACATAAAGCTCAAGAAAGGAATGCGTTATATGCATAGAGCCATAGAGCCACAGGGCTAGATGGCCAGACGCAGAGCCACAGAGCCAGTGAGCCAGAGGGTCAGTCGAAGAGTTGAAGAGCTGCCAGGGAATGATTTCTCATGATGAGAGACAGAGGAACGGCTGGGGGATCTGCAGAGTCGGAGGATTCCACAAAAACATAGAGAGCACAAATGTTGAGGAGGATGAGAATGTGAGCGGAGGCTGAGAGATAACACAAAGAGTAGAGTTGACAGAGGATCGTTTGGAGGTCAAGTGGACCCAGAGGCTCGTGAGAGCTAGAGCCAAGAGCCAAGAGCCAGAGCTAAGAGCCAGAGCTAGAGCCAGAAAGCTAGAGAGCTTCAAAGCCAGGGATAAGATGGTGTTCTAAGCCCATTGTGTTCTGTGTAAACTAGTGGAGTTGAGCGTGGAGCTTGTAAAAGGACTTTACCATAATCCCAGAGAGCCTAGTTGAGTTGACTAGAGCTCAAGGAGATGTAGCCGAAGAGTTTTGGGTGAACTCCATATTATATTGTTGTTATGTGTGATTGCTTGTTGCTGCATTGTATTTGCTGCTTTATTTGCTGTTATATGTTTTATATCAGTTCAAGAAAATAAACGTAAAGCACATAAACAATTTAAACCAAACACACACATACACCTATTTCAAGCACTTTTAATTCTACAATTGGCTAATCATAAGGTCTTGGAAATATATAAGCTTTGGAAGTGGGAGAGGTTCTTGTAAGCTAGACAAGAAGCCTTTGGTTCCCCATTTTTCGATCACCCAACCTCTTGGATTATACCTTGCTATGGGAGCCCTGAAGAGAGAATAGCAGGACTGGCGGATGTTGGTAGAGACAGATGCGATGAAGCGACAGAGAGTGTTACAGTGCAGGAGTCCCCGAATAGCACGAGGCTAGTGCTACAATGGTGTGAGAGGCATGAGAGTGTTGCAATGGTGTAGGATGGCATAGAGAGGTTTGCAATGGTGTGAGATGCAGGGAGTTGTTGTAGTAGCGCAAAGGTCAATAGAGGGAGCACTTTTTAGCGACAGAGGGGAGCTTCAACATCGGGAGTGTTTCTAGCCTGGTAGGGATGTTAGAAGTTGGGTGGATCAGTTACTTACTTCTCAGTAACTAAGTTTTAGTGTAGTATCCATTTGCAGTAGCACGATGTAGCATGATGAGAGGGCGATGCAGTTCAGATGCATTGTTGGGAGGATGGACCAACATTAACATGGATGCAGAGGGAGCTGCCGTACGAATGCAGCAGTGGCAGTGGCAGAGCCATGGGCAGCAGTATAGGATGTAGTAGTGCAGAGGATGTTGAGTGGGAGGCCTGCATCAACATAGGTACTGGTGTCCTATAATCAGATTGATGCTCAGTATGGAGTATTACTAGACCCAGAAATGGTTTGGACAGATTGTACCCAGTTTGGGAGATATTAAAATAACTAATATTTTTAATTGAGTTCCTAAGTCTAAACTTAGGAAAAATAAAATATTAATGGGTATTAATATGAAGCTGGGCTAGAAGGTTCCAAAAGTCATGGATCAAGCCAAATTTAATCTTAGCCGTTGATTAGAGATTTAATCTTGGTTGTTGAAGGACCAACGAGAAAAGTATAAGAGGAGGCTTGAGGGTCAGTTGGAAGCTACACCAGAGTGATCAATCATTTGATTTTCTAGAGCGGGGTTGCTAAGACAATTCAAATTAGTGATCAACAGCGAGGTGCAGTGAGTATTGGATAGAGAGGTCCAGACAGTGCCGAGAGACCAACGCAGAGGCAGAGAGCGAGAAGCAGCAGCGAGAGCAGGCCACATAGAGCCCAATAGAGAGAGCAGATGGAGTGATGCAAAGAGTCCTAGAGGTTGCATAGTGCCTCAGAGGACTGACATAGAGGGGTTTGGGGCTGATGCAAAGGCCAAAAGGTCCAGCGCAGAGCTTCAATGTCCCTAGAGAGGGTTTCGTGGGACAAGTTTTCTGAATACATGTTTTCGAATAGAGAGGTATTGCTGCCAGTTATTTTTCTCTGTCGGGTGAGCCAGTTTGGCACCCAGTTGTACTCAAGGAAATACTGCATAATAATAATGTTAATTTATGGTATGTTCTATGCTTATAACAGTTTATTTCTTTTTCTTATTATATTCCACCGATTAGCAATCACATGTACATAAAGTAAAGTGCAGATAGAACATTAAGCGATCGACAGAAAACAAGCCAAGACAAGAGACACAAGATGTGGCGGCTAGCCAGGGAAAACCCAAAAATGTGTGGGGAACCCTTTGATCAAATATTCTTTTATCTTCATAATTCAGCAGAGAGAAATAGTACAATGAATCTGATTCATATCAACAGTAGCAAACCCTAGATCAGCAGCATCAACATTAGCGGCTTCATTATCAAACTAGGGCAGATGATATCTCACAAACCGACCGTCGGATTGACTTCATTCCACCACCAAAAGTTTCGGATTCCAGAGGAGGTTCAGATGAACCTACAACATAGTTCAGATGAGGAGATATTCTAGGCCACACATGTCAATCTTTACTTCTGCAGTTGCAGCTTCAGTTTCAGCAGTTTCCGGCTTCAAACTAGGGCAGTCGATATCTTGCAAACCGTTCATCGGATTGACTTCCTTCCACCACCAGAAGTTGTGGCTTTTAGGGGAGGTTTAAATGAACCTATAGTGTAGTTCCAAAGATGAGATCTTCTAGGCCTCGCAAGTCAATCTTTACTTCTGCAGTTGCAGCTTCAGTTTCAGCAGTTTCCGGCTTCAAACTAGGGCAGTCGATATCTTGCAAACCGTTCATCGGATTGACTTCATTCCACCATCAGAAGTTGCGGATTTCAGAGGAGGTTCAGATGAACCTACAGTGCAGTTCCAAAGAGGGGATATTCTAGGCCTTGCAAGTCAATCTTTACTTCTGCAGTTGCAGCTTCAGTTTAAGCAGTTTCCGGCTTCAAACTAGGGCAGTCGATATCTTGCAAACCGTTCATCGGATTGACTTCATTCCACCACCAGAAGTTACGGCTTTCAGAGGAGGTTCACATGAACCTACAGCACAGTTCCAAAGAGTAGATATTCTAGGCCTCACAAGTAAATCTTTACTTCTGCAGTTGCAGCTTCAGTTTCAGCAGTTTCCGGCTTCAAACGTGTGAGAGAGAGAGACCCATTTCAGTGCAGTAGAGAAGAGACTCATATCTGCGCAGTAGAGAGAGAGAGATGTGATGAGATGACTGAGTCCAAATGAGGAAAAGTCCTCTTATATTTATAGACAACGTTGGTGGGTGAATAGATGCGACTGTTGGACTTCTGAGCCTACATGAGTTGTAGGTCAGCTTGATAATAATTCCATAATCAAAATAAATTCATATCTCCATGAATACTTATCGGAATTGGCTGATCTTTATATCAATCCTACACCTCTCAAAGAGAGGAATCTAATAAAAATATTATCAGCCATGAATAAGATGACCCACATGAATTTTTTCCCTGGTTGCCAATTTTAACAAATAAACCCTCAAAATAGTTTCATCGGTTTTCCACATTGGGTTTTTCCCAGGACATTTGTTAAAAAATAATAGTGTCACTTGTGTATTTGTTTTCTTTCAGCCGATGATCTGTAGATGTTGAGACTGTATTGTGTTTTTTTCGTTATTTATATGTTTTAAATAACTTGTTTGAATTTAATAAGAAGTAGAAATAAGCCAGAAGAATACAAATTAAATTTCTAATGGATAGACTTAGAAATTTCAACATTCTCAACTCCTTACCCATTCAGTTGGAGGGAAAGATGGTCAATTTAGAAGTTGAGCTTGTTGACACTAATCTCAATTACAACCTTTTACTTGGTTGGAGCTGGACTTATGCAATGTTTTGTGTGGTCTCATCTCTTTTTCCTGTACTTCGTTTTCCCCACCAAGGGAAAATTGTCATTTTTGATCAACTGGCTTTATTTTGTTTTGATTCTTCAACAGATAATGTGCCTTATGTTGGGAAAACCAACATTCCTTATGAAAGTGTTGGAGCAGGTCTTTTCAAGGACCCTGCCTTAATGGGAAAATTTTCCCTCCCTCCTCCCTTCAATTTTGCCTCAATTAACATGATCTCGTCTAATTATGACCCATGGATCATCCCTAGTCCTAACCAGATTGATAATTTTGTTAATGCCATGGTGCTTAGCCCAGTTGATCAAGCTTATCAATATGTCCTTTTGGCTTCCGCGACTGCATCTACAACTCATGATCGATTGAGATTTGCCCTAAACTCGTATTTACAAACTTCTTGGCTTGGTTCTTCTGATTTTGAAGATCCTTTGGGTGAGACACTACTTACTTACGAAAGCATCACTGAAGTCACGTCTCTTCAAGAAACCCCTTGGAATGATATTCATCATCGTTCCTCTTTTCTTCCTAGCCCTGGAACAATTCCTACTTGTCTAGGTACTTTACTTTCCCCTGAAACAACTACTCCATTTCAGACACCTATCTTGGTTCACGAGGTGTTTTCTGGAGGCAATTTAGGGAACATTTCGGCAACCATGCCCATCTACATCTTGGTTAAACCTAGGATTGTCGAAAACATTCACATAGGGGCTTCTTGTTCTCTTGATGAGATTACAATTTATACAACTTTTCTCAAATAATTTTGTGATTTCTTTGCTTGGTATTACGAAGAGATGCCTGGCATCGATCCCAGTATTGTGGTACATGAGATTCCTACCTATCTGGACGCAAAACATGTGTGACAACATCTTTGTTAGGATATTCCGACACATAGGAATAGTTAAGTATAACTTGGTCTAGTATAGAGTTAGGTAAAGTGTGTTTCTTTACTATGTACATTTGTAACTTACAATCCAACGGTCACGATATGTAGTGATTCGACGGTTCATTCTCTCCTCGGTATTACCGACACTCGATCCGTGGCTTGACACCCAATTGGTCCATGAATTCTATTTAAAGCGCATGGAGGGTCATTTGTAGGCTAACCGTTCACGAGAGAAGCTTATGTAAATTTTCATTCTTTTATTAATAAATTGCCTGAAGTGGCCGCGTTGGCTCAGGCCGTGGACTGTTTCCCTCTTTGAGGGTTTTAACCACGTCAAAATACTGGTGTATTGATCTGTGATCTGTTTGTGAGCGGTGTCCTATTGGTGTTCTGTCTGAGGAACTTACGCTGTAAATTCCTACATGGTATCAAAGCTTGGACCCAGGTTCGATTCCCCCAAGTTGCGTTTGAGGGGAGGTGTTGGAAGAATCACCGCACCTCTATAGAATCCATAATTTCCACCCTGGGGATCCTAGTTACTGGCTTGTAATGTTTACCAATACCTGTGGGTTTTGGTGTAACGGAAAACTCCACATATGTTAAAAACGACTTCATCAACTTTTGCACTGAGCATGGAATTCAAATGCAACATACTGTTCCATATACTCCACAACAAAATGGTGTAACTAAAAGGAAGAATCGCACCTTAAAGGAAAAGGCTAATTGTATGCTTCAATCTAAAGAACTTAGTCTTAACTATTGGGCAGAAGCAATTAACTGTGCAAATTACATACTAAATCGCACTCCTACTAAGGCTTTAAAGAATATCACTCCAGAAGAAGGATGGAGCTCTATTAAACCAGATGTGAGTCACTTTCGTGTTTTTGGAAGTGAAGCATGGGCCCATATTCCAGATGAGAAATGTAAAGCTTTAGAACCTAAGAATGAAAAATGTATCTTTGTTGGATATTTCCAGAAGATGTCAAAGGATATAGACTTATTCCATTTAAGTCCAAAAATGTTATCATTAGAAGAGATGTAAAGTTTGATGAAAATAAATCGGCCTACGAGCCTAGTTCGGCGCATGTGCCACCTCTCTCTAGCTCTTCTAATTTTCAACATATTTCTTCTTCAGATGATGAAAGTGAGGATGACAATCCTCCCCCACCTTCTCAGGATCCTCCTTCAGCTCCTTCACTTCCAAAATGGGTCCAAGCTACTCGGAATGCAGCAGGTGATCTTGCCGGTGATCCTACAGATCAGCGCCGTACACGTTCTCAGTTCGAAAGAGCCTCTTCTTTACTGGCTCAAGTCTCAGCAAATTATGATCCTGACACCTTTGCAGAAGCTTCAGGCCATCCACATTGGGACGCAACTATGAATGAAGAATATCGTTCATTATTGGCAAATGATACATGGGATCTTGTTCCTCTACCAAAGGGACGAAAACTTGTTAGATGCAAATGGGTTTACAGAACCAAGTATGGACCAGATGGGAAAGTTGATAAACATAAAGCTCGTCTTGTTGCTAAGGGCTTTTCACAAGTTGAAGGCATTGACTATACTGAAACCTTCTCCCCTGTTGCCAAAATGAACTCTATCCGCCTTGTTCTTTCCCTTGCTGCCCCTTTAAAATGGGAAGTCCATCAGATGGATGTTAAATCTGCCTTCTTGCATGGGGACTTGCATGAAGAAATCTATATGGAACAACCCATTGGCTTCATCCAAACAGACTCCAGCCTTGTATGTCGACTTAAGAAATCTCTTTATGGCCTCAAGCAAGCTCCTCGGGCTTGGTATGCCAAAATGGATAGCTTTCTTTTAGAATCTGGCTTTTCTAGGTGTTATTCTGACAATACTGTCTACACCAAGAAAGTGGGCAACTCTCTTATTATCCTTGTTCTTTATGTTGATGATCTTATTCTTACTGGTAGTGATCCCAACCTTATAAACCATGTGAAGTCCAGCCTTAAAAAGAAATTTGAAATGACGGACTTAGGACACTTACACTATTTTCTCGGTCTTCAAGTCTTGCAATCCAAGGAGGGTATTTCCCTTTCCCAGTCCAAGTATGCTTGTGATATTCTTCGTCATTTTCACATGGAAGATTGTAAGCCAGCTCCTTCTCCCTTTCAGTCTGGAGTCAAACTTTCAGTCTCTTGTACTTCTCCTGAAGTTGATGCTCCCTTATACCGTCAACTTGTAGGAAAACTCTTGTATTTAACCCATACTCGTCCTGACCTTTCCTTTGCTGTTGGCCTTGTTGCTCGTTTTTTGCAAAACCCCCGTGAAAGTCATTGGAAAGCAGCTAAAAGAATACTTCGGTATGTTCAAGGTACAGTACAGTTTGGGATTCATTACAGTGCCAAAGAAACTCCTCTATTAGTTGGTTTCACTGATTCTGATTGGGCTGGTGATCCTGATGATCGGAAGTCTACTGCCGGTTATGTCTTCACTCTTGGTTCAGGACCTATTACATGGGCTTGTAAGAAACAGGCTACCATTTCTCTTTCGTCAGCAGAAGCAGAGTATCGTGGTGCTGTGGAAGCTAGTAAGGAAGCCTTGGGGCTTCGTCAGATCCTATCAGTTTGGCTTTCAGCAGCAGCATCCGGCTACACTTTGGCGTGACAATCAAAGTGCCATTCAACTATGCAAAGATCCAGTCCAACATCAGCGTAGCAAACACATTGAACTACACATGCACTTCATCAGAAAGCTCATTCATGACCATGTTCTTGAAGTGCAATATTGTTCAATAGATGATCAAGTTGCAGACATCTTTACAAAGGCTCTCACAGAGGCGAAGTTTACTAACCTTCGATTTATGGTTAGAGTTCAGGAAGTTGTCACTAAGGGGGGATAGGCTCTAGTGCCTCCTTCCTTCTCCTATTGTGTCATATTTGTAAATCCTTCAATCCTATCCCAAGTTGTTCTTAAGGGGGGATGTTAGGATATTCTGACACATAGGAATAGTTAAGTATAACTTGGTCTAGTATAGAGTTAGGTAAAGTGTGTTTCTTTACTATGTACATTTGTAACTTACAATCCGACGGTCACGATATGTAGGGATCCGATGATTCATTCTCTCCTCGGTATTACCGACACTTGATCCGTGGCTTGACACTCGATTAGTCCATGAATTCTATTTAAAGCGCATGGAGGGTCATTTGTAGGTTAACCGTTCACGAGAGAAGCTTATGTAAATTTTCATTCTTTTATTAATAAATTGCCTGAAGTGGCCGCGTTGGCTCAGGCTGTGGAATGTTTCCCTCTTTGAGGGTTTTAACCACGTCAAAATACTGGTGTATTGATCTGTGATCTATTTGTGAGCGGTGTCCTTTTTGTGTTCTGTCTGAGGAACTTACCCTGTAAATTCCTACAGTCTTCATCTGGTGCACACAAGGAAGACAACTGCTTGATGAGCCTCGGTATTGCAAAAAGAATGCTGCCACTCCCAAGGCTACCAACTTTAATTATCAACCCGGGTTTCGTAAAAACTTAAGAAGTATCAGAAATATATGTGCAACATACAATGTGTCATTTATTTGCTGTCATGATGTAATGGAGTGCATGCAATGAAATCAAATCCTAAAATAATTGCAAAAAATGAAATGCTTGAAATGGAAACATTAACCTATTGCAAGAAAGAAAGAACAAGGAAAGAAACCAATTCTAATTGCATAAAGTAAATATCATTAACTAAATGTCAACCATTACATTTCAAATCGTTTAGATCCATTAAAAAAGTTCATTGGATGTGGCAATCAAGAAAATCATCATTGTATTATCCAATCCATAAATATGTCCACTAGCCTAAATCGATGAAATATTTTTCCTGGATAAAGAGGTGAGTTCTAAGTGGTATTTAGTCTTCCCTAATCGTTGATTTAGAGCCTAGGGGTATTGATTCAACCTTAAGGGACAATTACCAAGCCTCTTGAGCGCATCTGGGCAAGTAAATGCTTGGAAGGCTACTACAAGAAACTGGAAGGCTACTACAGGGTTTCCTGTAGTACTACTACAGGAAATAACATATTTTCTATAGGGAGTTATAATTCATCGAATGACCAACCAAGTCAAATAAAAATTGGATGGGGAGTTTTTTTATTGACAAGGATGTTTTAGGTCTCCATTCCAAGTGGAATCACTCAAAAATATCTCTGTTAGCCCATGCTAAAAAATGACAGAAGATTACTAGTCTAAAATCTAGAAATTCGAGAACTAGTGAGCTAGTAAATATATCAAATGCCTAACCTAATCAAGTGAAAATGCAATGGGGTAATTTTTTTTATTATCTAGATTTTTTTTGTGATCTAATGCAAGTGAAACCAACTCGATTGAAGCTCATTATCATGCTCCAAAAAATAGCAGAAATTTATTGTTATTTGCCACAAAAGAGTTCCAGAAATCTAGATTTGGGAATAAACAAACTAATCCAAGTAGATCAATGATTACTATGACCTTCCAAACCTTTTACAAGGATGAAATGATGCTTGTGATCCTGTAAAATAACTTATATCAACCATTTAACCCAATCCTACAACAAGAAATCATTAATACTAAATGCAGAAATAGAAAGAAACAAGAACAAGAGATGCATGTGAATAAGAAGTGAAAAGAAGAAAAGAAAATGATACAAAAGGGCTCTAAGGATCCTGAGATAGCCAAGCCCAAGGAAACTCAGAGTCCTATGAAGGAGACCAAGGTTTAGAAGTTGAACATGACACCAATCTTCATTATTTCCATCAATACAATTACATCCCTGCAAGAAATGACAATGGAGCTGCAAAAATACCAGTTCTCTCCACAAGTATACTAATAAAAATCAACCCTTAGAGGCAAATTCGATTTGGTACTTATACAAATTGATTAAGAATCATTCCCCATGAAATGAAGAATCTTTCCCCACCAAAATACCTTGATTAGTGGATCTAGTTCCCAATATTGGGAATTTGCATTAAATGGCAGGGAACACATTCCTAGATTTTCTCAATCATTGTAGCTCCACAATTTGTGCCATAATTCCAGAATATCTTGTTGAATTTTTATTTAATATTGATCCTCCTATTGTAGGGAGATTGTCCCTAGGTTATCTCCTCCTCCAAATTCTCATAATCTACCCAATATTCTCACAATATTCCACAAAAATAAATAATATTAGGCACAAAAATGCAAGTATCCATAAACCTTCCTAATGAACATATTAAAGTTAAAAATACATTATCTAATGCAAAAAGAGAGGTTTAGTGTGCTGAAGGATGGTCAGATGGGCCTTAATTTATGTCTAATTTAGAGGTATGGGCCTTAATTTATGTTTAATTTAGAGGCTCATCATATCCCCCTGCTGAAAGTGTTGCTCATCCTATGAGAAACTTAGTGACCTCATTGTGCCTCATTCATGGCCCTGGTGGCCTCTCTCTTATGCATACCTCAATCCTTTCTCTTAAGAATCTTGGCTGTAAGTTATGCAAGGACAATCACAAAAATGTAGTTTTTTTTCATGATTGTTTAACTGTCTTCCAAGCAAAAACAAATGTAACTTTACTATTTGAAAGTGAAATCTGTACGCTTGTAGATCCATTTCATTCATATCCTCTCCCTTGAAACCTTCATTCCATTCTCACTCATTTTTACAAAACTGTTTGTGCATAGAAAAAATTACAGTGTTTCTTGAGACCATTAGCTTGCCTTCTTCCCCTTATTCAATATGGGTTCTTGAATACTTTTCAGTTTGGCAGGGTCTTCCACATCCTTTTCCAACCTTCTGCTACTTTTTTCCACCATTTGGATACCTATGAAACCTTCAAAATGCATTGAGATGAGAACTATGACATCCTGTATTAATTCCTGTAAAAACTACAGGAAACCCTGTAGCGGTTCTTTTAGTACTAAAGGAAACCCTGTAGCAGTTCTTGTAGTACTAAAGGAAACCTTGTTTAAACCTGTCTTGAGCAGAATGATAGTCTGAGCCTAGGGTAGGCTCTCAACTTGACTTCCATGCCTTTCTCCCATTTCTATAACATCTTTTAGACCTTGGAAAAAAGCTAGAAAGAGATTAGAGACCTCTTGGAAAGCCTCTTTTCATCACTGCAGTTTGAGTTCTGTTTTGATGGTGAATGCCTTATTTCCTTTTGTTGCATTCTTCTTCTCTTTTGTGGCCTAGACGATTGCCTAATGGCCTTGGAGTTCTCTGTTTTGATTAGGTCTCTCTTAGGCATTGCCATTTTGGGTTTTAGCACAATTTGTTCCTTTCTTCTTTCTTGTAGCAACATTTTTCCTTCCTATAGCAGTCATTCCTTCTTCCTTCAGGGTGTTCTAACTGTATGGGAGTGATGAGGAATGATGTAGAGGGGTTGGAGGATGATGCTAGGGCTCAGAGGGAGTAGTGTAAGTTTGTGAAAATGGAGAGGATGCTTTGTTTGATTTTTCAAAAAATTTTTAGGGTGAGACAGAGTGTAGGGTTTGTTCTTGAAAAATATTAATTTGCCTTCTTATGAAATGGGATGGATGAATGATGGATAGATAGTGGATATGAAGTGGATGGAGGGCTTGGAGTGCTTTGGTGACTTGACCTTTGCACAAATTTATTCTTTTAACTGCTGTCCCCATTCCTCAAAATCATCATCCTTATTTTGGCTTTTCCACATTGCATGAGTGAAGGATTGAGCTGCAATTAACTAGTTTAAAACAACTGAGATTGCTGACCTATCCTTAGCTTATAAAACCTCATCTGTCATGCATTGAAAACAAATTTCTAACTATAATATGGTTAAGAGAAGAGGTCAAGAATATTGCATACCTGTACCTACCTGATGGTAGTTGGAGAGACATGCATGTTGCTGCTGAGTTGATGATAGATCCATGGTCCTCTAGAGGTTATAATTTCCTTTGTTTTCTTCTGCACAGGTCTTCATAGCTTGGTGATTCTAAACCTTTGTCTTCCAGTTACCATACGCAAGCTATCTTAGTCAAATCTGACCTTCTTGGAGTGCTGGGATTGTCCATGGATGATGTTCACCTTCCCTATACCTTATTTCACCATTAGACACATTTCACACACTTCATTCTATTTTTTCTATCATCTCCTAAGTCAGCCTGTTTCCTGTAGTAAAACAGGGCATCCTGTAGTAGAACTACATGAAATAATAGATTTTCCTTGTTTTGTCCATATCTCCCAAATGGTAGGATGGATTGACCTGAAATTTTCTGAGCATGTTGCCATCATGCTTATGCACCTCCTCATAATTTCTTTTAGCCAATGGATGCATGAATCTCGAGAAAAATTAAAAATGGCTGAAGTTGATAGAGTCTGATTTCTTGGAAACCATGCACTGGAATTTGCTGAAATTGCTTGGGCATGTTACCATCATCCATATGCATCTCTCCATGAAACAATTTTTAAATGGATGCACAAATATCGAGAAAATTCAAAAATGGCTGTAGGTGATGGAGAGTGATTTCTTGAAAACTGTGCACTAGAATTTGCTGAAATCGCTTGAGCATGTTATCATCATCCATATGCATCTCCACCTGAAACAACATGGCAAATGGATGCATGGTTTTCAAAATATGACAAAAATAAATTTTTGCTCTATGTATTTCTGTTTCTTGTAGTAAAACAAAGCATTCCTGTAGTATTTTAGGACAGCAAGGAGACTGAATGGGGAAAGCTTGAGAATGATGGGTGGATGGTGGAAATAGATGATGGTGATGGATTGGCATGACCTTGACCCTTCTGGAGCATCTGAGAAAAGGAGGAGAAAGCCCAAGTTTGACTTCCTTCGACTAGAATTTTGACCATATTTTTTTGTGCCAACTTGTTTTTGTTGCTTGCATATGTTAGAGAGAACCTATAGTCATCGGAGAGATCCATGGAACAAATATTTTTTTTTCTTCTAGGCCTACTAGCCGCCTCCATGAGGTTTTCAACTAGTAGGTCTACCTAGGCACCTCAAAGGAGGTTTTCACTTAGGATATTTCCTTTTTTTCTCTTTTCCAACCCATTGACCTTCTCATGGAGGTTTTCAATTAATGAGCCAATCTCAGGTGCCTCAAAGGATGTTTTCACTTGATAATTTTTTTTTTTTTCACCATACTCTACTTGAAAAACAAAATCACTTTCTAGTATAAGAATACTTCCAATGGAGCCATGTGCACATCAAGATGATAGACAAACTGATGTGTAAGCTTGAAATGTATGCTTTGGCATGTACCTAAATTTGAGAGATCAAATTATTTGACTTTGATGATATCAAGCACATTTGAAGAAGAGAGTGTTGTTGCAACTTAATGATTGTTTGGAACTATATTTCAATATAGTTGTGATGCCCGTGGTCCACTTTCTGATTTGGATAATCTTGGATGTCTTCTTCTTCCATGACCTTTAAATCTTCCTCTTTTTGCTGATTGTTCTCTTGAATACGTTGAGGATTTGATGATAACCATGAGGGAGCTTTCTCAATCTTTGATTTTGATGTTTGCTCTTCATAAAATGCAGCCCATGATCCTTTTATATTCTCATTTGAATCTTCTTCTTCTGGATGTGGTCCTTCAATGATATCAAGAGAATCTCTTTTTTACAATACTCTTCCTGAGCTATGGTGAGTACCATTTAGCTCAAGAGGAGATGTTTTGAAGTGTTGTACCTCAACATTGTAAGTGGGCTGAGCTACTTCAATGTGTGGGTTTGGAAATGGAGGTACATGTAGTTGAGTGGGAGTGGATATTTGAGATGGATGTGGTTGGGGTTGTGGTTGTGGTGGAAGTGAATGGTAGGGATAACATGGAGTTGGGTATGGAGGATATTGAGGAAAATATTGAGGATATTGTGGATGGCTCCCATAAGTTCCTTGCCAACATTGTTGCCAAGATTGGTTTTGGGGTTGAGATGGCCAAGGTTCCCAAGGAAAGGGTGTGTTCCAATTACTTTGAGATGGATGTAGATAAACTTGAAATTGTGAATTAGGCTCTTGCATCATATCCGGTTGAATAGGCTGCGATGGTCTTCTTGGAACTACATAACGTAGCAAATTTGGTGATTAACTTGCTCCATTGTCCTCTTAGTAAAATTCTTTCAACCTTGGTAATGATGGACAATATTTAACATCGTGTGATTTTGCATGGACAACACAAATATCAACATCTTCTTTTTCTTCATCTTGAATTCTTAACATTTCTACTTGTTTGGTTAGATTATAAGAATTTATGTTTTAAAGTCATCAAACAAATATCCAAGTTTAACTTGACTTACCGATCTTGATGATGATTTACTTACTCTTTCCCTTCCTCTTGATATGTGTTTGCATGTTTCACAAATTTCTTCAAAGTATAATTGGTATACATCACCTCTACTCATGAGATTAAGGAGATTAATCCACTCATCCCTAATTGTTCCAAGTAAGACAGTTTTTAGTGTGTCAGATCCTAAATGATGTAGGTTTTCCCTCTTAACATTATACATGAACCTCTCTATTAGATCCTCTAGACTCTCATCTTATTTTTGATTCATTCTAAAGATTTCTTCTTTAAGATCACGATATTTAATTTTTTCTAGAAATATCTTTTGCATCTTACTCCATGTTCTTATTGAATTAGTCCCTAAACTCATGAACCATTTAAGAGCTCTATATTTCAATGTTGCCAGAAACAATCTCAATTTTTGAGTGTTTAACAAGTAACCATAAAATCTATAAATGATTTCAAATTCAAAGAGAAAAGTTTCCAGATCCTTTGACATTAGACCATGAAATTTTGGAAGAAAAGATAGAGGGATGTTCTTCATGTGCACACTACCATCAATATCTTGAATGAGAAATGCAAGAAGATATTCTTCATTGTCATCATCCCCATCCATTTCTTCTACCTTCTATGTCACCACCTCTTCTTCTACCTGCAAAAGTGGATGGTGATGTGGCTTTTACTGCACCACATGATCAAATGGAGGGGTTGGTGTTGGAGAAGTTTTTTTTTTTTTTAATAAGAATGCTAATGAAATTCAATTTTCTATTCTTGAAATAAAATATGGCTAATGAAATTTCTTGTTTTTGCAGAAAGTAAAATAAATCAATTTACTAGGGAAGAAAACAATGCATACTTTGACACCTCCCTGGCAACGACGCCAAAAAGTGATGAGTCTCGGTATTGTAACAAGAATGCCACAAATCCCAAGGCTACCAACTTTAATTATCAACCTGTGGTTCGTAAAAACTTAAGAAGTATCAAAACTATATGTGCAACATATAATGTGTCCTTCCTTTGCTGTCATGATGTAATAGAGTGCATGCAATGAAATCAAATCCTAAACTAATTGTAGAAAATGAAAAGCTTGAAATGGAAACCTTAACCTATTGCAAGAACAAAAGAACAAGGAAATAAACCTATTCTAATTGCACAAAGTAAAATCATGAACTAAATGTTAACCATTACATTTCAAAGAGTTTAGATCCATTAACAGAGTTCATTGGATGTGGCAATCAAGAAAATCATCATTGTATTATCCAATCCATAAATCTGTCCATTAGCCCAAATCGCTAAAATGTTTTGCATGGGTAAAGAGGTGAGTCCTAAGTGGTGTTTAGTCTTCTCTAATCATTTATTTAGAGCCTATGGGTATTGATTCAACCCTAAGGGACAATAACCGAGCTTCGTGAGCGAATCTGGGCAAGTATATGCATGTTGGAAGGCTACTACAGGAAACAACAAATTTGCTATAGGGAGTTATAATTCATCGAATGACGAACCAAGTCAAATAAAAATTGGATGGGACACATTTTTTATTGACTAGGATCTCTTAGGTCTCCATTATAAGTGGAATCACTCAAAAATACCTCTGTTAACCCATGCTAAAAAATGACAGAAAATTACTAGTCTAAAATCTAGAAATTCGAGAACTAGTGAGCTAGTAAATCTATCAAATTAGTAACATAATCAAGTGCAAATGCAATGAGGTTAATTTTGTTATTATCTATAATGTTTTTGTGATCTAATTCAAGTGGAACCAACTCAATTGAAGCTCGTTAGCATGCTCTAAAAATAGCATAAATTTACTATTATTTGCCACAAAGGAGTTCCATAAATCTAGATTCGGGAATAAGAAAACTAATCCAAGTAGCTCAATGATTACTATGACCTTTAGAAGATGTTCCAAAGATAAAATGATGCTTGTGATCCTGAAAAATAACTTATATCAACCATTTAACCCAATCCTACAACAAGAAATCATTAATACTAAATGCGGAAATAGAAAGAAACAAGAACAAGAGATGCATGTGAATAAGAAGTGAAAAGAAGAAAATCAAATGAAACAAAAGGGTTTTGAGGCTCTTGGGATGACCAAGCCCAAAGAAAATTAGATTCCTATGAAGGAGACCAAGGTTTAGAAGCTGAACATGACACCAATCTTCATTATTTCCATCAATACAATTACATCCCTACAAGAAGTGACAATGGAGCTGCAAAAATACGAGTTCTCTCCACAAGAATACTAATAAAAATCAATCCCTAGAGGAAAATTCGACTTGGTACTTATAAAAAATGATTAGGAATCATCCCCATGAAAGGAGGAAGCTTTCCCCACCAAAATACCATGATTAGTGGATCTAGTTCCCAATGCTAGGAATCTGCGTTAAATGGCAGGGAACACATTCCTAGATTTTCTCAATCATTGGAGCTCCACAATCTGTGCCATAATTCCAGAATATCTTGTTGATTTATTATTTAATATTGATCCTCTTGTAGTAGGGAGCAGATCCCTAGATTATCTCCTCCCGAAATTCTTCATAATCTGCCCAATATTCTCACAATATTCCACAAAAATAAATAATATTAGGCACAAATATGCAATTATCCATAAACCTTCCTAATGAACATAATAAAGTTAAAAATACATTATCTAATGCAAAAGAGAGGTTTAATGTGCTGAAGGATGGTTAGATGGGCCTTGATTTATGTCTAATTTAGAGGCATGGGCCTTAATTTATGTCTAATGTAGAGGCCCATCATTGCCATTAAGGGCAAAGTTGAAAAATTTCTCAAAGCTGGATTTATTTATCCTATCCCACTGACAGATTGGGTTTCCAACATCATTTCGGTAACTAGGAAATAAGGAACCATACGAGTCTATGTTGACTATCAAGATATCAATCGAGCCTGTCCTAAGGATAATTACCCTACTTCCTTTATCGACTAGATTGTCGATTAATGTGCTGGGAGTGAAATTTTCTCCTTTATGGATGGATTCTATGGATACAATCAGATTAATATCCTTCCTACTTATTAACACAAGACTACCTTTATCTGTCCTTGGGGGACTTTCTCCTACAAAAAGCTTCCTGTTGGCTTGAAAAATGCTAGTGCAACCTTCCAACGGGCCATGTCTTATGCTTTCCATGATATTAAAAATATCGTTCAGCCATATCTCGATGATTTATCCCTGCATTCTCTTAAACGGAAAGATCATCCAACTAACTTTTGGGCGATTTTTCTTGACTGTCGAGACTACAATATCTGATTAAATCCTCGTAAGTGTGTCTTTTGCGTTGAATCTGGCCGTCTCTTAGGCTTCATAGTCTACAAAGAAGGAATCCACATTGATCCTCTCAAGGTGGAGGCCATTGTCAATTTTCCACCTCCATCTTCCTTACATCAACTTTAGAGTTTACAGGGAAAGGTAAACTTTCTTCCTCGTTTCATCCCAAATTATGCTGAGCTTGCCAAGGGTTTTACTCACCTTCTAGAGAAAGGAGTCCCATTCATTTGAGATGACACTACTTCAAAGTTCTTTGATGCTTCAAAAGGCCTCACTCATTAATGCACCTTTGTTGCATCCTCCGAATTACCATCGCGATTATCTCCTGTACTTGGCCGCCGATGACAATACCATTGTTATGATGTTGGTTCAGGATGACGATGACAGAAATGAGCATGTTATATACTACTTGATTCATAACCTTTTTGATGCTGAGACTCGATATGCTTATGTAGAAAAGTTGGCATTGGCAACAGTTCATGTTGTCTAATGTTTTCGTCACTATATTCTCTTACGCAAAACTATAGTGATATCCAATTGCAACCCCATGACCTATATTCTGTTTCATTAGTTTCTTGGGGGCAAATACTCCAAATGGATTGTCATCCTGCAGGAGTTTGACTTAGAGTTCACTAAAGCTAAGTCGAGGAAATCACTTGTTTTTGCTGAATTAATCTGTGACCTTCCCTTTGCAAACACAACTGTTGTATTTGATGAGATGATTCTTGATGAATCTCTCTTCCTTATTAGCACCCTTGATCCATGGTATGGAGATATAATCATATATCTCTAAAATGAGACCTTTTGATCAAAGTTATCTTGCTCTGAGTGGCATCGAATCCGGTACCAGTCCCAACCCTATCACATTTTTGTGGATACCGTAGACCACCTTGGTGTGGATTCAGTCCATCGATGATGTATGACGCATGAGGAAGTTGAGAAAACTTTGAATTATTGTCACTCTAGAGCTTGTGGTAGTCATATGTCAGGATATGCCACCGCTCAAAAGATCCTCCACGCCGGTTATTTTGACCCTCTATTTTCAAAGATTGCATTCTTGAGGTTCAAGAGTGCCATGCTTGCTAGATTTACAATTGGAAGCAGCGAACCCCACCTGCTCCTTTACACCTAGTTATCACCGTTGGCCCATTTACTAAATGGGACATTGATTTTATGACTTGTAACCTTCACTCGGCCGGGGGAAATGGATACATCATCGTAGCTATAGATTATTTCACAATATGGGCCGAGGTGATGCCTACCTATAATGTTGACAGTGAAACTGCTGTTTTTTTTTTTATTCAACCACGTCATAGCTCGGTTCGGTGTACCACAAGCCATAGTCACCGAATATGGCTCCCATTTCTAAAATCACATAATGATAGAACTCACTGCTCAATTGGGCTTACGCCACGATAGCTCAACTCCACATTATCCATAGGCTAATGGCCAAGTTGAAGCTATTAACAAAGTTTTGGTCATAATGCTTCAACAAACCATTGGGATGCATAAAAATAACTGAAATCTCATGATTTTTGCGGCATTATGGGCATATCTAACCGCTGCCAAAACAGGGACCATATTCACACCTTTTCAATTGGTTTATGGTATGGAAGCCACCATACCTATTGAATGCGAAATCCCATCTTTAAAACTAGGTGTCAAATTACTCCCCGGTACTTCACCTGAGGAAGAACAATTACTTTATTTAGAACATCTTGATGAGACTTGTTGAGTTGCCACATTGGTAAATGAGGCTCAGAAAAAATGAGTTAAAGCTCTATGACAAAACTGTGACCCCTAATGCATATGCAAAAGGTGATTTAGCCCTGTTATATGATCAAGCTAATGAAAAATTAGGGGCCGAGAAATTCGAACCTATGTGGCATGGAACCTATATCGTTAAACATGTATTACAAAAGGGCGCGTGCAAGTTGGTTGACTATGATGGTAATCAGTTGTCTGAGCCCCGTAACGGGCTCTATCTCAAAAACTATTATGCCTAGATTTTGCATATATACCTTGTACATTAGTGTGTGTTTCATTAGTGTGCAATTTTTGGTATGAATGTTTGCATTTTTGTGAACATGTTTTCCCTGCTTACCGTGTGTTCCACTTGGTTTGTAGATATCGACAAACCTTCTTCCTCATATCGATTTCGCCGATGGCACTTGCCGTAGAACACAGAATCTCTCTTCTGCTGCATGGGCACTCTATGCTCCCAATGGTGAGTTAGTGAGTTTACAGGGCATATGTCTAGCTCGTACAACTAACAATATTGCCGAATATAGTGCAGTTGTCAAACTATTATTGGAAGCTATTGCTCTTGGTATTAGGGCATCAATTGTTAAACTTGACTTGTAACTTATTGTATTAAATTTAAATGAGCATTATTCTGTCAAAAACCCTAATATTTTAAGGATGTATTTACGTGTTTGTCCTTGAAAAGAAATTTTGATTACATTATCTATCAACATATTCCAAGACATCTAAATACATTAACAAAAACATCGGCAAATAATGTATTAGCTAGACATCTGCGATGCATGTAAAAAGAAAATCATCACATCGTAGGAAACAATATATATAACAGGTTAAAACATGCATATATATTATATATATATATATATATATATATATATAATATATATATATATATATATAGAGTCTGTAGAATGTCAGTGACATCAAAAAATTAAAATATGTGTTCTGAGACACATGGCTTCTCGAGCCTACATAAGTGTAGAAAATGAAAACTAGAGATATGGCTATCCACTAACATGGTGCTCATCTTAGCATGAAACAACTCTGATAACTCAGTTCTGGCTGATACTCCTATGGTATGCCTCTGGTATTGCAGTGGCACCTCATTAATAGACGCATACTTTGGAATGCCTCTTGTAAAGGCTTCCAGGTTGCATTCCATCTCTATTATCGGATTAGATCCCTCCTCATAGGGTGTATCCTCGATCTTCTGAGCGACCCTTCTAGCTATTGGAGAAACCCTTGGAGCTTTCTCTACGTCCAACATCTACAAAAATCATAAGTCTCAAATCTTAGTTCACATAAAACAAAAACATCAGAAAACTTGGAAAAACCTTATATATATATTATATATATATATATATATATATTTACCTGAACCAGTCCACTGTGTGCTAGGTGGAAGTGGGAGGTTGGGATCTCCCCAAAAATCTTTACCGACATAAGCCCAATCATTTACCATGATGAGTTGTTGTCGCAACCATCCAAAGAATGTTGGGGGAAAATATATTTGTTGACCACCCCCATGACGAGGCATCAACTCACACCACCTCAACGGTCGTGGTGGGTCCTGGATCCTCCATCTCTATCCTCTAATACCTGAATAATGGTACACATTCTAGGAAGAACGTCACCAAGATCGATCCATAGCTGAATTGTTTCAATCTCCCTGTCTTGCATTTAGTGAGTTGGTCTTTCATGTTGACCAACAACCCTTTGCACTAGTTAAATACTGTAGGACCAAGACAGTCTATTGCATAATGTAAGTGAGACTTAGTTGCTTCATGCAGGGCCTGAGCTCCAGCTATTCAATCCATGGTATGAAGAATCGTTCTCAGCGGGAGATTTGTGATAGTTTTTATATCTATTTTTCCACTCTTTGTTTTTCGAGAGCCTGGGCAATGTCTTGCTATGAACATATCTGTAATCTTTAACCTAGTACGAGAACCAGACAACTAAATTCATTGTCCTCTTTTGGACAAATCTGTAATGAAATATATGTCTGCAATGTCTATCTTGAGTTCTTGGTCTCCTATGATAAATAATTGGCAGTCTACATCCCACCATCCAACTAAATGTTGCAGTAATTCCATTTGGGTCCTAATCCCAGGGATACAAAATAATTTCAGTAGTCCACATGCCCGAAGGGCCGCTATGCAATTTGGATCTTGGGCTACTTCATGGTATTCTACTTCATGACCTCTTTCCTTCCATTCAATCACCATCTTTTTAGTGAAAAACTTGTGAAACATCCATCAGCAAAGTTTTTATTAGCTTCTATCGAAGAAAATTTGAAAACCAATCATTAATATTCGAGGTTTTTGAATTTTTTTTATGCCATAGTGCCAGTGTGTCTGTTTCCAAATTTTTCCGTGCTTCCATCTTGATGGTGCCGTTGAGCTCAGGGAGAGCAACACGAGTTCAGTGGGTAAAACTTGCGCTGATCACCCTCAACATAGTTTTTTTTCGAGCCCTCATACTACCTACTCTATGGATGAAATCACTTAAAACACAATCAAAATTCAGAGGAAGGACATATCTCTTACCTGCATCAAACAGATTATCGAATGATGTCCTAGATTGGTCGCACTCCTCGCCTAAAGATCGGGGAAATTTGGGGTAAAAAGTGCTCTCCAAATTACTAAATGACAAATGGTAAAGTTGTTTTTACTTTATGAGTTTATATAAAATTTTAAAGATATTTTTACCATTTAGGGCACATTTTTACTTATATTTTAATATTTTTCTTGAAACGGGTAACATGTGTTTACTTGTGGAGCGACATGTCATGGATAAATGGTCACGGTGATTGATTTTGACTGAACTAGTGAGTTTTATTTCATCACTTTTTTAGACTCGTAAAAAATAAACAAAAAAGGAAACCCCCTGGAGTCATCTTTTACCTCTTTTTCGTCTCTTGAAATATGAAAAAATAGTCGAGTACTTGTCAGTTCGAACTCGTTAAAGTAAATGAAATGACATCTACTCAGTATAAGTTTAACCCTTTTCTGGATTGAGATAGACTCTTGTACGAAAAAGGAATACCTTGGTCACACATGGCTAAGAGGTTCTCTTGAATATTGTTTTCTACCTTTTCAGATTCAAGAAACTATCTACGAAAAGGGACCTTTGGAGTTTCCCTTTTGCCTCTTTCTCAAACTCTCTAAACATGAAAAAGATGTCGAGTTACCCCTTTGTCAGACTCGTAAAACTTAAACGACGCAGGACTTGTCACCATGACAAGACCGAGTTACTCCTTCCTAGGGCTCATTAAACTTACGAGGATGGATTCATCCAAAGGATGAACTTGTACGACAAGCATATGATATCCTCTTCAAGCTTGCGATGAAAAATAATGAGATACTTGCTAGAAATAGTGGGGAAAAATGGAAGTAAAAATGTCCTGTATTTTGTATAATGACAACATGTCTCTCTTGAACATGACACTTATCTGTCACTTGTGTCGGATCTGGGTTGTCCTCACTTCATCACTTTCCTTCTTTGTTTTTGGGAATCCACTTGCCTCTCATCCGATTATATCCTCTTGCCATCATGACCTTTGATCCTACATTGATTCAAATGTTGCCAAACTCCAGAGTCGTGTTGCTGATATGTTCAAGAGAAGTCCCATATGTTATTTTAACCTCTTGTACACTGTTTGACCTTTCTGCAACAATCCTGAATCACTCTTACCTACTCTGCCACATCCTTTGTTTAGTGTCGATGATGTGGAAAACATTATGGCGCTCCTTCGATGGATCACTTCTTATCGAATCCAACTCATTATCCAGGAGGATGATCTAGAAACTCCCCTTTTGTACCTTAGAGCTCGCATGCCTCAATGGCAAGTTCTTCGCATTCAATGATATGTTCACATCACTGGCCTTTGATCAAATGATTTTACGGGTATTCGACTTCAGCTTCATTGTTCACACTAGTGGATTGTGCTGGTGTACCTTGAGAACCATTGTCATTATTGGTGGTTTCTCTCGTGCTTGTTAACGATTCACATCATTGACCGGTAATCAGGTGGTTTTCTATCATGTTCGACTCTGACACGTCTATTCACATGGTAGGATTTGTACTTTAGTTAGATCGAGATAGAGATGAAGACCCTGGGTTTCGTTTGATAAATCCAGGTTGCATGGAGTTATTAGCTATTCATGATTGTACACAAGATTCCTTCTATACAGATGGCCGTGTCCATGCCGTGGGTCCATACATATGATCCCTTCCATTCGGATGGCTGTGTCAATGCCATGGATCCATATACATGATCCCTTCTATTTGGATGGCTGCGTCCATGCTGTGGATTCATGTATTGTTAGATGCGGGGGAGGACTTATCGCAATCGACAGGGAGAGAACTATCACAATCGGCAGGATGAACTTGCAATATTGACGGAGGAGGGATTTATGATTTGTGCGATCCCTGATTGCAATATAGCAATCGCCCAGGGGGGGGGGGTTATTGCAATCGGATAAAATGAGTGGTGACGGGACTTGGATGTGGAAATAGGTGGAGAAATTTGCGATATTGATGGAGGATTTGCAATATCACAATCGACGAGCGGAGAAGGGACTTATATGATAATCGACGGAGAATCTGTGATATGTGATATCGACAAAGAATTTGTGATATTGCAATTGTCAGGGGAAGAAATTTATTGTGGTATGTGGGAAGCTTGCAGGCCTGGATCAACGGCCTAGACCAATGAACATTAAAATGTCTATTTCACTTCCGCTCAGTGGGACGACGAGGGTATTTTTCAACATGTATCCAATAGAACAATCATCAAACATAATACAGATTAAATGAAGGCATGGGAGCTCAGGAAGAATTAATGGTTCAGCATGGAGTTCCACTCAAATGCATAATGAAGGACTGCCAGGTTGATCTCCGCTTCTACTCTGTGACAAGTAAACATAGTCGATCACTACCAACTCTTGAGAGTGGTCAAGTTGGGAAGTTAAGATGAAAGTGATGGGAACTGACCAAACAACAGGAAAGGCACATCATGGCAGAGATGCAACCTGATCGAGGGCCTTCACAGGAATAATAGAGGGACACTTCCTCCATCATCTTTTAGTTTTTCCTTTTTTCTTTTATTCCTGTAATTTCTATGTATTTTAAAGAAGGGAATCAAATCCTGATGGAATCATTTTGGGGCAGGAGAGCCTTGCATGGCGAGACAACTAGTTTGTGAGACAACTGGAGCTCAGGCGAAGATATTTTTGTAAATTGTTGATTCAAAGCCCCCCTCTCTATATAAATAGGGGGGTGAAACACTTAATACAAGTTTCATAATTTTTCACCTAAGAGGTCCAAATTCTATGGTTCCACTTTGGTTCTATGAAGCTTGTTCATGAGGGACTTGAGCGATATTTTGCCGAATGTAAATGGACTGGTTAGTTGGACCCTTCAAGTAATAATGAAACTCCCTAGTGATTCCAATCAGATCAATGCGCAATATGTTTTCCCCTTTGTAATCTCATTCCATATATGTTTTCTTTTCTCTAAAATAGTGTGATGAAGCTGTCAGTTTCTCCCTTGTTCATGATTGTATATTTGTTACCAAGTAGCAAAAATACCTGTGTTAGCTACAAATTTACTTAAGTACCTGTAATGTGCACATATTTTATTAAGCTTTTGGATACAAATGTGCCAATGAGTATATGGCCTGAAACCCCAACTAGCGCTCCACTCCTTCCGCTCTTTCATGTCCTCCCTCTTCCATATTCCTGTTGGGACATTGTTTCTTATGATTCTGTTGGCAACCCTATGCACTGAATTCCCTCCTTTCTTTCCTCCTCTCCATGTTACTACAACGCTAATATTAAGACTACTCGTTGTTGTGTGTCGGCCACTAGAACAAGGCATTTCTATTTGAGGATGGCCTAATTTACCCACTGAGCATTCGGATCCATGTGTTGGCTTCAGTTCACCTTCATGAAGGCATATTGAATGAAGCCCCCTTTATTATCATTTTAACTACGTGACAGTTGGAGTGCAACCGAAAGCCCCCATAGATAATCTTCCATGAACTCCTCTCTTTAAGATGTCCTAGGCACTGGTCTACAATCAACCTAGAGGCTGTCTCTAGGAAGCTTTCTATATCTCCTGAAGCACTTGTGCTACGGGTGCCATTAAAAGCAACAACAACCTACTCTACCACATCCTTTGTTTCATGTCGATGATGTGGGAAAAATTATGGCCCTCCTTCGATGGATCACTTCTTGTCGAATCCAACTCATTATCTAGGAGGATGATCTAGAAACTCCCTATTAGTACCTTGGAGCTTGCATTAATAAATGGCAAGTTCTTTGCATTCGATGATAGGTTCACATCACTAGCCATCGATTAAATGATTCTATGGGTATTTGACTTCAGCTTCATTGTTCACACTCATGGCTTGTGTTGGTGTACCTTAAGAACCATTGTCATTATTGGTGGTTTCTCTCGTGCCTATTAATGGTTCACATCATTGACCGGTAATCAGGTGGTTTTCTATCATGTTCGACTTCGACACGTCTATTCACATGGTAGGATTTGTACTTTAGTTAGATTGAGACAAAGATGAAGACCCTGGGTTTCGTTTGATAAATCCAGGTTGCGTGGAGTTATTAGCTATTCATGATTGTACACATGATTCCTTCTATATGGATGGTTGCGTCCATGCATTGGGTCCATACATATGATCCCTTCCATTCAGATGGCTGTGTCCATGTCGTGGATCCATACACATGGCTGTGTCCATGCTGTGGATCCATACACATGAGCCCTTCTATTCGGATGGCTGCGTCCATGCCGTGGATTCATGTATTGTTAGATGCCTATTCAAGGATGTATTATTAGGCGCATTTACATCAAAGATGCCAGATATATTGAATCATGCTTGATTTGCAGGTCTCTAGGTGGTGTTTCTCTCGGTCCTTGCATTGACTTGTAAAGCATTTCACCCATCACTCCTTGTTCTGCCTACATGCTTCAGGGGGCATCTGTTACACGATATTTTTTCATACTTCCCATCCCGTATCTTGAAGCATAAAAATGACAAAAGCTGTCAGTGTATTCACCATGAAACATATATAGAAGCATGCCTAAATAAGGGAAGAAAAGTTTCCCTGAGAGAGTCCCGAAGAAACTTGTCTAAAAACCTAGTTTTCAAGATCAACACTTTTTGCACCACTGGTGACCCGTGCTAGTGGCATGTTGCAGCACACTGACCTAGCACTGCCAGTGCGGATTTTGATAGGAAAACCCGTGTTGAACCTCTTTTGGTAGTTTTTTCTAAAGTGGAGGAGAAACTTTTCTTACTAGAAGCCTCAAGAACGACGAGTTGGTTATAGGCGAATAAGGATATGGTTGAGTTCTCCCATTTTGAGTCCTTGATACTACCTTTAGGATCTTCCCCTTAAGATGTGGAACCTCTCCCTCCTTTTATGGATCCTTAACTCCCTCTCCTTCACTATAAATGAAATCCTTTCTATCAAAAACTGGTTGGTCATTGATTGGTTGCATTCCTATGATGAAACTATGCCTAAATGCTGCCCATCTTGCTAAGGAGAAGGAGTGCTTGATGGTCTTGGCTTGGACTTGGAAACTCATCCAAAAGAGGCTTCCAACATCAAAGCTCATATGGTTGTATGCTTCCCTCATTTTCAATTAATAAATACATCATATGTTTACTTTAAATAAGTGTGTAAAGCATTACTCATTTAGTATGATATTCCTTGATGTGTCATATAGTTTATGTTAGAATGAATTATGCTATGTATGCTTGTATTGTATTTGTTTGATCTTCATTGCAAGTACTCATTCACAACGGCGTAAAGAGAATTAAACTTGGAAGTGAGAAGATAGAGGATGCCATCAATGGGTGTTTAGCATCAGAGTGAAGTAGGTCATCTATCTTACTCTGTATTTTCTGATATAAACTAGGAAATTCTGCACGTGTTTGTGTAGTTTGTTGCTAGATACTCTTATAGGATTAGAGAGATCATTTCTGTCTATAGAAGGGATTGTCTACACAACAACACGTATGTCTTTTATCTTCATTTTTTTTTTTTTAGGTAGAATTTGAATGTGACTCTTTAGACAATTGATTTCCTTGTCTTTGTCAAATAAACCTTTATCAAATGTTTTATTGAGGTCATAATTTTTGTTAAGATTATTGCTCCTTTCTTGATATTTTATGCTAGTATTCTAAGCTATTCCTTACTGTAGTGAGACCCAATTTATAAATTAGTGATTCTATCTTTTCATTGTGATGCTTTATATATTTGGATTCAAGTGCCATTGATTCTTTTATTTTGTTATTTTGTACACATATTTTTTACTAGTTGCAATTTCATTTGATGTCTTCATCATGGAAAATACTTACTTTTCTATCTTCTATGATATTAAGTGGATGCCTTATTGATTTTCCATGATATTGGTTCCTAGGATAGAATCTTAAATCACTGACGTTACCAAGCCAAGTATCACAACAAGTCTAATTTGCACAATGGAATACACACAACAGTAAATCTACTAGTGCACAAATATAGACAACTTTTACAATTTTCAACCCAACTTCATTATATTTATCAAACTAAATAATACAATAGTCTAGGTCTCCCATACCAGGGATAATGGCCCTCAAATATCCACTAGTAGAAGAATAAAAAATTGGGGCTTGGTCTCAATCCATCGATAACAAATCTACCCTCAACAAGATACTTTGGCCATCTGGCTGATGTAGCATGCAATCACAACTCCTCTTGGTCGTACCCTTTACCTATCTCGTCCTTTAGCTTCCGATCTACAACATTACCTCTATCAACGATCGAAGTCCATTTGGCCATTGAACCTTAGTTGTTCTTTCGTTGACCATTTTTCCATCAATGCATCAACACATCGAGTCTCCTATTGAGTTGGTCACAACTCTATTTGTGAACAACTCTCATCTGCCCACTGTTGATCCTTAGCTACTTAGGGACTTCAACCCACTATAGTCTTCCTATGCTACTCCAATGAATACTAACATAGGGCACATATGGATACCACCTATCGCTGCTAGAAGTCCGTCTTCAATAATGAACACGGGTTAGGAGGATTTCCCATCTTCTGTTGTAGATGTTTTCCACACACAAGTCTAGGGCTACTCAAGCTGCTTTTGGTTGATCAAACCCTTGAGCTCAACAACTTCTACTCTAGCAACCACCTAATTCCATGAAGATGGTGCACACTAGGCTCCAACTTGGGCACTATCGCGCTGCCCTCCAACATACCATAAATTCCCAATCCACTGTCCACACTTGGTCCACTCTCACGGTGCTCTCGAGTAGACCACAAGTGGCTAACCCTTGCTTTAGCATCTACACTCTAGTTAGGGCATCCTCACACTAGGATCACCTTTCCTCTTTACTACTAATAGACTCCTCAAACTATCCTATTCTAGGACACCCATCTGCTTGCAAATCACATCAACTCAAGAGGACAAACATACCTTGTTCTTCAACCTTCTGCTGCTTCTCTTGGAATAAGTTGTTACTGATGTAATCTGCTCCTTAGGATGTCCATAACTATCCAACCTGGACCTAACATCCACTAGCACCTAACTCAACATATACACATCATACCTATGCATGTTCTAAGGGCTTGTGTCACTGCTGCAAGTCTGGTGCTTTGGTTAGGGTTGTTGACAAACTACAACAACACTCCTTTTCTCCACCCAAACCCCCTCTACAACTGGGACATCCTTCTTCCAGCTTCTATCCACAATTCCTTACTGATGTTGCCTAATTCCAGTCCCAAACAAGCCCTATGCATGCCCTGTTTCAAGGAGATAGGCCCAACATTCTGCCTCTTAGCCTTTTGACCCCTTGACTAGGGAAATCTAGGCACACAACCCACCAAAATTAGCCTCCCAGGGTTGCGACCTCCATATAGAAGAGAGAATCCACCTAAATCATGCCAAAAACAACATCAAAACTACTCCTTAAGCATGCCGCTGCCTCTACTGCGATTTGATCCCTAGAAGAGATAAGGAAAAACCTAAAATAGTCCCAAAAACTCCAATGCACTTGTCTCCTCTCTTGTACGACTGCCTCAGATGTGTCTTTCATGAGAGATTCTCTTTTGGATGACGAGAAATGCCTCTTATCTCTCCTATATTTATACCAAATCATGCGGTGTCAACAAACATAACTTGTGGCAATCTAACACATCAAGCTGGCCTCCTTTAGGTGCCACATTAACCCACAACTACAATAAAAAATTTATATATCAAGTTTTAGACCTTGGATTTGAGTTATTTTCGATGCTCCTTGTTACTCTCGAAGTCCTCTATCGCCTCAAATCATCACTTGTCCAAAAATCCTCATGTAATCACACCCATATGCTCGGGTAAAATTCCCATATTCTTGGGTTTCACACCCACAAACCACACTTGTGTGCCAACTGCTCCACAACCCTCAAGCCCTGAATATCCCAAACCTCCATAGGGATGCTCCCTCTGAAGCTAGACTCCCTCTGAGCCTACAAGACATCCACTGTCTTAGTCTTGCACGCACTCATCCTCTTGGATCCAATACAACACGTGCAAATCCCTCCAAGCTTAGATTTGCAACATCACGATTAAATGAAGACTCTAGCCTAACAATCTGTAGTCCATCACATGAAGAAATATCAATCATATTGATCTCATCCATGCCAAATCAATCCTCAAACTATCTCAACCATCTATGAGAAGTCATAGGAAGTCTATGATCAACAATATGTACTACAACAAACTATGTTCCCTAGACTCTCCACCAATCCACTAGAACTCCCAACCAATCTCACTGCTAGGCTAGTTAAGATCGCATCTCCATGTCTTCAGCTGAACCCTTTGCTCCATGATCTAGACAACCATAAATCCCTCTGAGTTGCTTCGTTGTGCACACTCTGATTCACTGTCCCTCAAAGTAACTCAGACATGCTCTGATACCATGTTGAATTTCCACGATACTGGTGGCTAGGATATAATATTAAATCATTGATGCTACCAAACCAAGTATCACAACAAGTCTACTTTGCACAATGGAATATAAACAATAGTGAATCTACTAGTGCACAAAATATAGAAAATGTTTTACAATTTTCAACCCAACTTCATTATATTAATCAAAATGAATAATACAATAGTTTATGGCTCCCATACCAAGGATAATGGCCCTCAAATATTCACTAGTACATGATATCCACTAGTACAAGAATACAAAACTGGGGCTTCGTGTCAATCCATCGACAACCAATCTACCATCAACAAGATACTTTGACTATCTGGCTAATGTAGCATGCAATCAAAACTCCTCTTTGTCGTACCCTATACTTGCCCGATCCTTCAACTCCTGATCTACAACACTGCCGCTATCAATGATCCAAGTCCATCTTGCGAATGAACCTCGATTGCTATCTTATTGACCATTCGTCCATCAACGGATCAACACATTGAGAAACTCATTGAGTTGTTCACAACTCTCTTTGTGGACAACTCTCATCTTCCCACCGTTGCTCCTTAACCACTTAGGTACTTCAACCCACTATAGTCTTCCTATGGTGCTCCAATGAATACTAACATAGGGCACGAAGGGCTTCCACCTATCACTGCTAGAAGTCCTTTTCTAACAATGAAAACATGTTAGGAGGACTTCCCATCTTCTGCTGTAGATGTCCTTCTCCACACACAAGTCTAGGGCTACTCAAAATGCTCTTTTTTGATCAGACCCTTGAACTCAACAACTGCCACTCTAGCAACCACCTAAGTTCATGAATATGGTGCACACTAGGCTCCAACTTGGGCACTATCACTTTTCCCTCCAACAGACCATAAATGCTCAATCCACTGTCCACGCTTGGTACACTCTCACGCTGCCGTCCAATAGACCATGAGTGACCAATCCTTTTTGTAGCATCTGCAAATTGGTTAGGGCATCCTCACACTATGATCACCCTTCCTCTTGGCTTCTAACAGACTCCTCAAACCATCCTTTTTTAGGACACCCATCGACCTGCAAATCACATCAACTCAAGAGGACAAACATACATTTTTATGCAACCTTCAACTACTCCTCTTAACATAAGTTTCCGTTGATGTAATATGCTCCTTAGGATGTCCACAACTGTCCAACCTATACTTGACATCCACTAGCACCTAACTCAACATAAACACATCATACCTCTACATGTTCTAAGGGTTGGTGTCATTGCTGCAAGTCTAGTGCTCTAGTTAGGGTTGTTGACAAATTGCAACAACAATTCTTTTCTCCACCCAAACCTCCTCTACAATTGCAACCTCCTTCTTCCAAGTTCTGTCCACAATTTCCTATTGATTTGGGCTAATTCTAGCCCCAAGCAAGCCCTACACATACCCCGTTTCAAGGAGATAGGCCCAAAATTTTTTCCTCAACCTTTTGGCCCTTGACTAGGGAAATATAGAACTGTGACCCACCATAATTAGCCTCCCATGGATGTGGCCTCCATATAGAAGAGACAATCCAACCAAATCATGCCAAAAACACCATCAAAACTGCTCCTTAATCATGCGATTACGTCTGCTGCAATTATGTCCCTAGAAGAGACAAGGAAAGACCTAAACTAGTCCCAAAAAATCCCATGCATTTGTCTCCTCTCTTATTGCGACTGCCTTAGATGTGTCTTCTATGAGAGATACTCTTTTGGATGAGGAGAATTGCCTCTCATCTCTCCTATATTTATACCAAATCATGTTGTGTCAACAAACACAACTTGTGCCAATCTAACACATCAAGTCAACCTCATTTAGGTGCCACATTAACCCATAACTACAATAAAAAATTCATGTCTCAAGTTCTAGAGTCGGATTTGAGTGATTTTCAATGCTCCCGGTTACTCTCGAAGTCCTCTATCACCTCAAATCATCACATGTCCAAAACGCCTCATGGAATCACACCCATATGCTTGAGTGCGAAGCCCACATGCTTGGGTTTCACGTCCACAAGCCATACTTGTGTGCCAGCTCCTCCAAAATCCTCAAGCCTAGGGTTTGGAGTACCTCCCAAGTTGCAAATCTCAACATGCACAAAGTGTGAGGGTCCCATGAAAATAATAATAGTCTTATTCTAGAAATTTTTACTTATTTATCTAATTCTACCGAGTCTAATCTTACATGCACTCGATACTTCTGAATAAATGACTTTTGAATGCTAGAAATTTTCATTTGTTTGTCTAATTCCACATAGTCTAATTTTACATGGAGTCAATTGTGAAGTTTTCAATTCTGTTCTAGTTACTGGTTATTATTCTCCAATCTATTTATATTATTTTTCTTCAATAAAATACTTGCGGAAAATATTGAATTAAACACTATTGCAATTTCAAAGATAAATAATTAACCATAGGAACTCAGAAAATTATGCACACACCCAAATAATGGACACCAATATTTTTGGACAATTGTACCCGGAAAAAGTCCAATGTGGGGAAAACTAGTTCCACAGATGAGTTATTTTATTATTCTTCAACAAATCTATGATGGAGAAATTACAAAATCATTTTCCGTAAAATAGAAAACATCCAAAAAATTATACTGATCACTTCTGAAAGTCACCATGACCCCTTGAAAGCAATTCATTCCTCCTAATAAAATTCATCCTCCCTCTAAAGCTTGATATGCCTAACATGTGCTGCCTGACAGATAAACTCGATCCTTTTGGCAGCTCACACTAGCAGGGAAAATCAACTCGGCTTCCACTAGAAAATCTGACTTCAACTGACAAGTCAATCTCCTGTGCAAATTGATCTCTCCTGCAATTTCTCCTTGCTCTGAAAATTTTCCTTCTCTGGGAAATTTGTATTGTCTGCTAGGGTAATTCACACCCCTGCCTGAAGCAACTCGCACTACTAGAAAATCAACCTTTCTCTACAAAAAAATCGATCTCCAACTCTCCCTAGGAATCATTGTGAATAATCTCTCTAGAATTCTCATATCCAATCACTGCCGATCTCTCTCTGCTGATTTATTTGTGCCCTTGCTATCACTACAAATCTGTGTCTCAATGTGTTCTCCAAATTCCCATCAACTTCCTCTTATAATCTCTCATTGCTGAATCAAAGGCCATGATCTAATCTCAATCAATGACTAAGATAATATTGACCTCATCAAGTGACTCTTACGGAAGTCTTTAGAGGAAAACTGATTTACCCCAATTAATACCGATTAATTAAGTTTATTTCCTTAAACTTAGGAAAATTAAGTATCTTCTTAATTAAATATAATTAAGGCCTTTTCTTGTAAAACATTTTCTGGGTATTTGAGAAAATGTGTTTCGTAGCCTCATAGACACCATCTGAGACTAAAACACTTGTTCGAGTTACACAACTAAAGTCAATAACCTTGAATAAATGACTTAATTAAATTTAATATCTTAATATTTGGATAAGAAAATTTCTTAGAGCCCAACCCTCTCTATCTCTCTCTCTCTGTTAAAATTATGAAACTGCAGTCAAATTCTACTTTGGACAACTCATATGATGAAGATAATATATGCAATATATTCATCTTTTCGAGAGGACCAAAATTGACATAAACATAACCTTATTTGGACAAGTAGAAGTTGGTTTTTGAATTTATTTATTTACTCATGTATATTGGTATAGGTCAGCCCTAAGCACATGTACAATTGGACAAGTCGGCCTCAACATTAAGTGGACCCTCATGGAAGCCTATATATAGAAGAGACTTCAAGCTCATTTGGACACAATCATCAAGCACTCTCTTCTCTCTTCTATTGTTTGGTTCGCACAGGTTTGATAGAGGAAATCTTGTGCAAAGGGTCCAAAACTACAGGGTCAAATTTCGCATGTGTCTAGGGTTTCTGAGTCTCGGACGCACACCCATAACTAAGGAGTTTTATCCCTAGATGCTAGCACTGTATGGTCAAGTGAGCGTCTGGGAAGTTTCAGACGCTCACACACAACATCTAAGGGAGCATTTGGGAGGCTAGGGTTTCCACAGTTCAGTTTGGTCCCCAAGTGCATGCATCCAGTTCTTTAGAGAGCATCAAGATCAGTCTTAGATGCACACACACAGTGTCTCATCATGTGTCCACGACCAAAATATGAAGTATCAGTATTCTGAAGACTCCGCTCAGTGACAACCATATTCAACAGTTGACTAGAGTTAATGACAATGCATTACAGTGCTCAGAATCAGGGTTTTGAGTACAAGCATGTTTAGGGTCATGTCATGGATGTTCTAGTTGTTTTGTTGCATTGATGAAGATATGGATTATTGTACTCCTTTTTGTTGAATCATTTGATGACGATTTAAGAAGAAGAAGAATTGTAAGGGTTTTTCCCTTGTCTTCGACTAATTCTGGTGTCTCTATGTGTGCATGCTTTTCTTCTATTGTTCCTTTATATTCCGCTGCATTGATGATGATGCTATTGTTCTTTCTATATAGTTTCGTATGCTTATGAATAATGATGTAAATCTAAATAATGTTATAATGTTGTGGGGTGAACTTAATGTGTTAATGAAGAAATGTAATTACCAAAGCAAAGAACAATGTAGCCCTATGGAAAATTAACATGGGATCAGAGCTGGGCTGAAGAAAATCCATGGAGATCACACTGATGATGACACCTTTAATGGATGCTAGAAGAGGATGGTGGAGACCTAAATGAATTCTAGGGTTTGAAGAAAACCCTAGGCAACTTGATTATTAAGATTAGGGTTTGAGAGAAAAACCCTAGTTTATGGAAACGATATGAGATATGAAACCTAGTATGGTCAATGTGAAGATACTCAAGCACTTGTGAAAGATTTGATGAAGCCATAGCTGGGATAATCCATAGTAGGCCTGGTTGGTCAATTGAAGGAAAAATTGTTATGTGGACGATGGACATTAATGGCTCTTGAAAGTTGGTTCAAGAGGGAGAGGATCACCTCTCATTGAAGACAAGCATCTCTTGACTTATGATGCTTCTTACTTTTGTTTAGACTTAAGGATCAATTGCTATGTTTATTGTTTATACTTCCTGCATATGTATTTGAGTATATGGATGTTTCTAACCTACTTGATGAGATGTTATCAGTGGCTCCTTCTTGAGGATCATTTGAAATGTAGAAATGATGGCTAGAACTGGAAAATGGAAAGAGGCACTATATGAACATGTGACACAAGCTGCCTATGTCTAATGAGAAGGTGCACAGGTATGTGAATACCACAAGGTATGCATGGTATGTTGTATTTCAGTTGTAACATTGGATGGCTAGGTAAGCTCTTAGGTATGATGATAATGTCTCTTTATTTAATAGCTCATACATGCATGTGAAAGTGATTTGGATTCATGATTCTTATGATAAAATGGTTCTCTTGATATTGTACAAGTATCTTACATGATGAACTTCTTAGCCACTTAAAATTGGTTCTTGATACATTGATATACTTGATGATTTGGCTAACATCTATCTGTTGGATATATTGATCATATAAACAAGGCTAGCACCTTGACTCTAGTAGATGATACTCTTGATATTTGTCATACACAAGACATGATGAATTTCACATAGAAGGTTAGCTCATTAAATGATACTATTGATAATGCTTCTGATAAGCATGATGAAAGCTAATGGAAAGAGAGATTGACATGCTTGTTGTTTTGGTAAAGATTTATTGAATGACCTTATTTGATCCTATTGATAATGATAAGCATGGTAACCATATGATAGAGGTATAACTATGAGATTGATATTCTATGATTATGTCTTGATGGCATATGGTAAAATTGAATTCCCTAACTTGATGGAGTGACTCGATAAAAAAGTGTTATGATGTTCATGATATGATGTCAAATATGTCTGCTACCCTGATCTTTCAAGTCTAACCCGTGATAAAATATTGATGTCATGATGTTGATGACCATGATAGATATATGTTTATGCTCTAACAAATATGTTGTTGCATGACTCTAGTAGAGACAGGTTGATGACATGAATGAAGATGAATGAAGTAGATTCCTAGTCAGAAGGAGAATAACTTCTCAAGATTCTTACTCACATTACTATTTGCATTATGTAATGGTGAAGTATGATTTATGTGCATCTGACATTATTGAACTGCAACAAAGTCTTAGATATGAAGCTTGTACAAAAAATAGGGTTTCTGGTCCAGTCGCAGGCACAAAACCAGGAGATTTCATCCCTAGACACATGCATGCTAAGGCCATGGTAGTGTCTAGGAAGCTAAAGATGCTCCCATGCTAACATCAAGGGGGCGTCTAGTGGTTTGAGTTCAGTTGACCATCATCCAAAGTTTTCTAAAGCTGTTTGAACTCAGAATCAAGGTGTCTCTGACATATTCTGCCACTATAAACAAATTTCTGAAGTTGTTGGGTTAAATTGTTAATCATAGAAAAATGAAGTATTGTGTGAAATTATATGTTCACATGGAAGATGTCAGTACTATAGATGTGTTGCAGATAATAGTAAGATTTGAAAGTAGGAAAAGCTTGAATATTTTTCCATAATATGAACATGAAGACTAAATTTGTGTTTACAGGTGATCTGGACATACATATAGATATGTCATTATGTTTGAAGTTTGTGCTACAAGAGTTTGACATGATTTGACTGATTGATATAGATGAGCAATGTTTGGAGTTTTGACATGATGCTTGACAGTGACTTAGAACTCTGACTTGATATTGAGACTATTTTTGGACTATAGATCTCTCTCAATAGAAAATTTGGTTTTAACCTAATGTATATTGATTTGATTTGATGATCATTGATTTTCCCTGATATCAATGTTATGTGGGCATAGTGACCTTCAATGACTTATGTGGGTATTAAAAAAAATGGTTTTGTATTAGCCTCCTTGTTCCTAGCACATTGGTTGAAGTATTGATAATTGTGATTCATTATGAAGATGAAACTTGCATATGCCTTTGTATCCAGTGACATAAATGACTTGTATTATGATTATGAGAATGACTTGATGAAGTTTGGATTGGTATTGCATGATAGATGACAACTTTTTGACATGATAATAAATGAAGTCAAGACTTGATATGAGCTCTACCTGTCACCTAGTTGAAAGAATTGATACTGTAATATTGATGAATTTGATAATAGTTTTGATTTGGTTTCTAAACTTTGATGAGTTGACTTTGTTGATGTGATGGTACAACATTTATTTATGTAAGACTGATTATGTTGGCTTAGTAAGGCATTATGCTTGTAGAAAACATTGCATGAAGCACACACCCATAATAGTTTTGATCTGGCTTCTAAACATTGATGAGCTGACTGTTGATGTGATGGTACAACATTTATTTATGTAAGATTGATTATGTTGGCTTAGTAAGGCATTATGCTTGCAGAAAACATTGCATGAAGCAAGCTCCCATAATAGTTTTGATCTGGCTTCTATACTTTGATGAGCTGACTTTGTTGATGTGATGGTACAACATTTATTTATGTAAGACTGATTATGTTGGCTTAGTAAAGAATTATGCTTGTAGAGAAACATTGCATGAAGCAAGCTCCCCAATCCAGATATGTCCATATTTGACAATTATTTGATGATGTCAGGATGATGAGTTCCAAGGTATGGCTTTGATTTTGATTATGATGGTCTATTCTTGACAGGTGATAAGACTATGATGATCTAATTAAGAGGAAGATGGCTTCTAAATCTTGGAATGATGTGTTGGCTTGTTGGGGCCTGACCCAGGTTCAGAAGTGATTTAGCTAAACAAATCTAGAAACTACCAGTCCTTTCGGCAATAGTCCGCGGAGCGCAGACTGAGGTCTCACTCGAGGTAGTATGGGAGGGTGCTAGAATCAAGTTTATGCACCCTAGGGATGTGTTGATGAAGGTTGGGAAGTTTGCGAACCAATCCTGCGTGCTTGCGCTGCTCCGCGCATCCATCTAATCTTCACATAGCTCTATAAAGAGCACAAAGAGACGTTGTCTAGATTCCTTGTCATTATTGTGTTATTATTATAGATCTAACTTAGTTTTGTGGGCCCAGTATTCTCATCAATCATTCAACATTCATAACAAGTGCGTGCAATCATAAACTGTAAAGAGATGCATAAAAATATAACAAAAGCATAAACACACAGATCTACTGGCATATGCACAATATTTCAGAATCAACTTATCTTTTATTAAACCTCTGTTCAGTTACAATCCCAACTCCCCCCTATGCACTCAGCTGTAGGGGTCCGCGCACACAACTACCGACTCTACCAAGCCTCTGCGCACACAACTACAGAGCCTCTTCCTATTCCTACAACCCAAGACTTGGACTTACAGACTCAGAGCTAATTCAGTATTCAAAACCCATAATACTTCTCAAAACTTAGACCTCCTTTTACCCTTAGAGCCTCGCTCTATTTATACAATCCCATGGTTCGTGGACCATGGGTAGGCCGACATACCATACATTAAATTATATTATTTTAGGGTAGACAACCCTAGACTCTTGTGCTCCACGCCGACATTTTGCGGGGTCTTACATTACATTTGACCAAAATTCGGGCTACAAGCCCCAAAAACCCGCTATGGGGGGGATCCGCTACCCAACAGGTCCCCAACACAATCATCGTGACTCGTCCCAAGTCACTCGGCTGGTGCGGTGATCTTCAGGCGAAGTTCATCCAGCAACCTTTGTGCTTCACTTACGTCCGTAACACATTCTTCCGATGTCCACTGTACTCGTTGTGTGCGTATCTCCGATGCTTCGCTATCAGGTGAAATTCCTTGTCTGAGTGCATATATGCCTTGCATTTGTGCCAGCTTTCCATCGATCTTGGCAGTGACCGTGAATGCTTCCTGGAGCCAAGGCTGGATGCGTTATTTAAGCACTGCTTCTTTCTGCTGCGCGGTGTCCACTTTTTCTTTTAGAGCCTGGGCCTCCCTCATCTTGGCCAGTCGCTGATTAAGGGCGACCGTTTGCGCGGTCCTCCAGACATTGTCATAGGCCTGCTACAACTCCCGCGCTTCTGTCTCTAACTGCTGTAGCGTTGGGTCTTCCTATAGGGAAGTGAGAGTGAAGAGTGACTGATCTAACAAGCCTATGCAATCCTATATGGCGCACTCTATTGCTTCCAATCCTGCCTGAATGGCACGGTGCTGCTGCTCTTTGACTTCCGACAGTGTAGAGGGTTGCGCCTTTAGCCGCAGCTCCACGATCTGCAGGTTGAGGTCCAACTGGATCCTCGTTGCTTCCTCCTTTGCCTCGTGGAATCCACTGGCCAATTTGTGGATTCATATGCCTACTAGTAATTCTGTTGCAATCTCTAACTTTAGGACGCGACGACATGCTTCCTCGATGATTTGCTCCAACTGCTGAGTCTGTGCTACCGCTTCATCACGTTGGAGGCTCAACTGCTTGATGTTGATTCGCTGTTCACTGAGCATTTGTACTGCGTGTCCTTCCCAAGCATGGAGCTCTGTCGTTGCTCCATTCTGCAGCTGGTATAATATCTCTTGCAGAAGGGCAGCCAAGTTTAGGCCAAGTCCCTTGAGTCGACCTACTGTGGCTCTGTCCTCCGTGTTGTCCGCTGTCAGTGCTCCTTCCAGTAGTGTGATGGTATTAGCCATTTTGGCTCGCAACAACTTGTTTCCAGGATAACTAGTGTCTTTTTGATCTGCTAGCCCTCTAGGATTGGCAACTATCCTAGAAACAAACAATCAAAGCAATTTGGAATTTTCTCTATGTATGATAGATAAGAGAGAGGCAAAGGAACCAACCTGGATCTTCTGCTTAACTCCTTGCTTGATCTCTCTCTCCCTTGACACAGCTTGCAACTCCTCTCCTACTTATCCCGCTTAGAGAATGCCTATAGAAACAAAGTAACAAAACACCATCAAAGCATCTTGATCTATTATATCATAAACAATGTAGAATCAGAAATACAATGAACATACAATGACATTCACAAATAACAACATTCACAAATACACGATTGTATGGAGGAAAACTCAAAGAACTTTATTAAATATGAAGGGAGAATTACAACCCAGCTGTCTAATCCAGCATCATCCTCCAGCATCAAATCCCTATTCACCTCATGAAAAGCAAGATCACCCAATAATACAATGCTCTTTCTCAAAGACAAACTATCAGCACTTCCTTACAAATTACATAATTCCAACCTCTAGATCTCTTAGATGAGGGATCCATTTATAGATGTCTACAAGGGTGTGAGTCATCTCTGGGTTTTTGATTAGTGTCATTCCACTTGTTGTTCTTGGTTCCACTTGGAGATTTCTTGGATCTCTTTCCCTGGGAGAATTCAGAGAGGCAAGTGTCATAGGAGAAGTTTCTAGAAGATTCCATGAGCATCCACTTAGCAAACTGTCTCAGACATTTGTCCATTCTCACTCATTGCACCCCATAGAAGGCCTCTTCAGTATGCATCGCACCTGCCTAGTGTAGAAGTCAGTATGCATCGCACCCAGACAATGGAGCAGTAAGTATGGTCTAGTTTTGGCCAGTTCTGAGTGGTTTTTTAGGTGGAACTTTTGGGGAATGATGTAATCAGTTGAACATGATCCTTTATGGTATGAAACAACACTTTTAGGGGTTAAAGAGCCCTAGTTTTTTGACACATAAGATTGGGGTTGCAGTGGCCAAATATGTCTATAACAGTTGCCCCCTAAAGCATGAAGTCGTAAATCTTTTGATGTCGGGTGAAATGCTTTATCATGAGGATCCGAGGTATTCGAACTGGAAGGTGACCTGTATAAGATACAATACAATACATCATCATCATATTATTGTCATGACCTAGCTGAGGTGGGCATTCCCATGCTCAGCTTTATAAATTCATTTTCATGTACATAGAACAGGTAACGGTCTGTGGTCGCAGACTGGTGATTCTTTATATGTAGAGTCATCATCCTTAGCTTGGATGATCATCTGTGCAGCTTCTGTGTACATCTGATGTCTTTATATTCCTGAATATATCGCAACCCGGATGGATGAAACTAGATCCAAGGTCTTCAAACTTGTTCAATCTTCGCCCAATGTACAAGTCAATCCATGTGAAAATATGTCTTGAAGTCGAACATGGAAAGACATTGCCTGATTACCAACCAATAATATAAGCTGTTAAAAGATGGGAGAGGAATCACCGATAACGATAATGACCCTCAAGGTACTACAGTACAATTCACGTGGTGTGAATATATGATCTAATGTCGAATACCACGCAAAATCTTTCTGTCAAAGGCCATTGATGTCAACCTGTCGCCAGAAGTGAGAAACTTGCCATTGAGGCATGCAAGCTTCAGAGTATTGAAAGGGTTGTTTCTAAGTCAACTTCTTGGATAATGAGTTGATGTCAACAAGAAGTGACTCGTTGTAGGAGGGCCTTAATGTATCCCACATCTACGACTTGAAATGAAGCAAATGATTTTCTGGAGGTGAAAACGATCTGACGACACAAGGTTCAGGAATGGTGGTCTTGAAAAATGGAGGGTGAAGGTATTGCAGTGGATGAGACATTAACTAGATGGTGAATTATCAATTGAATGATTTCTCTTGAACATATCGGTGACACTGAGATGGATTGGTAGTGTTGACCCCAAAAGATGGATGGTATGGAGGACCAATGGTGATATGACTGGTGAACGGAACAACCCAACCCGACTCAATCATGGTGATGGAGTGAAAGTGTCATGTTCAAGAGTGACCAACTACCATAAAATTCTTCAAGTTTTCTTCCCTTTTTCCCTAGTCATTACTGACCAGTACCTCTTTATTTTGTCAAGCTTGAGGAGGATAACATATACTTGTTCTATAATTTGCCCTTCGGGCAAACCTGTCGCTACGTTTTAACGAGCCTAGCGATAGTGAAACTCGTTCTTGTCTGGGTGGATAAGCTTGTCAATATTGTTTTAACGAGTTTAATGACAAGGATAAATCGGTCCTTTTCATGTTTAGAGAGTTTGAAAAGGGATGAAAAGGAAACTCCAGCAATTCTTTTTCGTAGCATAATCCCTTAAGTCCGAAAAAGGATAAAATAATACAAAATGGATGACTTTTTCGATAACTTTAGTGAGTTGAAAAGACAAGCGCTCGAACTTTTTCATGAGATAATCCCTCAGGTTTGAAAAAGATTAAAATATACAGGAGGGATGGCACTTCCCCTTACTTTAACGAGCTGGAAAGGCCAATAGCTCGACAATATTTTCATATTTAACGAGTCTGAAAAGAGTTTAAAGGAGACTTGTTTTTGAGGAACGAGTGGCGTTTAGGGTAGCAGCTGGTTCCGGGTAAGCTTGGAACTTCTGAAAACATAGTGATGTGAAGAGGTTGGCTAACAAGAACACTCATCGCAGCTGTTCCTCAAAATGGTAAACAATCAAGTGGAAGCGTATGATCGGCCAATCGAATGGAGGTGATGGTAGGAACACAACCAAGGCTCAAAAGGATGATAGCAGGGAAATCACAAAGGTTATTTACCGAAGGCGGGTTCATTTTTTAATGAGCTTGAACTGTGGGGAACTATGCTCAGTGGTAGGTTTATTTTTGTAACGAGCTTAAACCATGCGACAACATGCTCAGGGTGGTAGGTTTTTTTCTTAACGAGCTTGAACCATACGATAACATTACCCATAGCCTGGTTCATTTTTTAATGACCTTGAACTGTGTGATAATATATGCTCAGATTTTTAGTTTTTCTTTTTATACGAACTAGAAATGACCAAACTTAAAAGCTAAAAAAAACTAAAAAGCTAAGGAACTACTGAGGTTAGGTAGGATGGTTTCATCAGCAGTTGGACAAAACACTTCCTTTGCTTCGTCTACGGCGCAGACAAAGGTGAATGGTGGTTCAGACCAATCACCTAACCTAAGAAGTTGAAAAGCTAAAAAGCTAAAAAAATGAAATTGGTCAGTTTTAGCTTGCATAGAATGGCTTGCATGCCCCTAGGCATCAAGAAAAGGAGAGTATCCAGGTAACCATATGGAAATCACTGCAGTTAAGTAGGATTGTTTTTGTTAGCGGAGCGGACAAAACACTTCCTTGGCTTTGTCCATCAAATAGACAAAGGTGAATGGTGTGAGATAACACCTCCAATCACATAACCTATAGGGAAACCTATTTTTTCAGTTGGGTTCGTCCGCCAAAGCAGACTAGGGTGCATGCCCCCTAAGCTTCGTTACATTCACCAGACTACTCGCAGTAATTAGGTGGATGGAATGAAGGTTAAAGAAACAATCTCGACGCAAAAGGACCATTTAGGGATGATGTTTGACTTGAAGCTGTGTTTGAACTGGGAAATGAAAGCTGGTCAATAGTGAAAATTTTGCCTTCATGCGGGAAACACATCACTCGAAAGAGCATTGAAACAATAGCCTCCATGTTATAAACATAGTCACATCCAAGGAGTAGATTGTAATCTAACAGTCCTTGGACTACCATCACGTTCAGGTGAAGGGTTTTCCTTCTCAAAGTAATCGATAACTCACGAAGGATCCCTAACGGTTGACTGGTTCTTTTGTTAAAGCCTGAAAAATTTTGAGTAACAGGCATAAACGATGGTGAACCAAGCACTTTCCAAGCAGTTGAGGAAAGGATACTCACTGAAGCCCCTTCATCTTTGATAGTGCCAGACACGATCATTTTGTAAAATTGTACTATGATCCGGAATGGTACATTAGAAGGAAGGCGAGATCTTGCTATTCGATTCCAATCAAAGGAAGTAACTAGACTACTTGGAGGAGGTACCGAATAAACGGTTGAAATAACCCCTTGAGTAGCGGGAATTCGGGGATTTTCTTCTTGTTGTGTAGGAATAGGTGGATTGCTCCCAAGTTCATCGGACTCTGAAGTAACAAAAAGAATTTGAACAGTATCATTCTCACTCTCTTTGGGAATGGTATCTGTTAGCCTCCTGCTGTAGCAGGTTACTCATATTTCATGATTGACATTTTTCAGGCCAAATATGTCATACTTTGCATGCTGCAATGCTCCATATTTGCTAAACAGTCACCAAGCAAAGAAGGCTACTCAGAGTTCATCTAACTGCTTTCCAAATTTTGAAAAGTCATTTCAGTTTTGTACAATTTTCAGCTAAAGGGAGGTCCAAACAGCTTAATCTTGGTCTCCCTAGGTTTCAATTTCCTGTTTTAGAATATAGAGAATGAAAATCTGTCCAAACAGCTTAATCTTGGCAGATTCTTAGATAGGTAGAGAATCAAAGGAGCCCAAATGCTTAATTTGGGCCCTTGGAAGTAAAAAGGGTAGTTTGTAGATAGGAAGGCATAAAAAGAAAAAATTGAAATGATGG
>APFE031417437.1:212268-232039 GCA_000404065.3 Pinus taeda | reverse complement strand
GTTGGAAGGCTATTGGATCGCCTTCGGCCGTTCCTTCACCTACCGTCTTGACTGCATTCGATGGTCATTCTCATAAGCCGCATGGGATTATCCTGGCCTTTCCTATATGTGTTGGGGGAAGGTTGCTAATATTGAAGTAGAAGTCGTAGATGCTAACCTAGACTATAATCTCCTCTTCGGAAGGAACTGGTATACGAAATGGACGTCGTTGTTTCGACTCTGTTTCGTGTCATTTTCTTTCCTCATGAGGGGAAAATCGTGAAGGTTGATCAATTGGATTATTGTCCAGTTGATCCTCAAGCATGCTCTGATTCTACTGTTCCTTTAGTGGATAACCCTCATCCGCCTACTGAGAATCTAGGAGTAGGGATGTATTCCTCATTGATGGGTACTTTTGAGTTTCCCTCTCCTATCGCTAAAATCAATGCCATTTCATCATCTAAGGAGTCTTCTCGAGAAGGGTTCTTTCGAACTCGTTATTTTTCAGACCCTTGGACCTTGCCTTCACCTACGACCACATTAGTTGAAGGACAAGAGAATGGAATGGCATTTCCTATATCTGTAGCTGAGCTTAGATATCAGTCTATCGTCAACTCTGCAGATGACCATTCTACTCCTTTTTCCGAAGAGGAGTTGGATGGTGATGTGGCCCCAACTTGCAGCCTTGATTCTACCTCTGCTTTGGATTTCTTAGATTCGGTTTTACCTTCGGAAGAAGCAATTCTCGAAGCAATGATGGGTATAGATCGACCTTGGGAAGATTTACACCATCGGTCATACTTTCTTCCTCCATTGCAGGAAGTAGAATCTAGATCCTCTGAGCTCTGTACTAGTGATGTTTGTACGGTGTCAAATCCTTTGGCTCCAGCACACGTTCGTGCCGAAGGTAATATGTCAGTGATTTCAAAAACAACACCTATAAACATCTCTAGGGACCCTAACACGATCGAGAATCTCTTCATCCGAATTGAGTGTTCCCCTGAAGAAATTCGAATTTACACCGACCTGTTCAAAGAATTTCAGGATGTATTTGCTTGGTCTTATGAAGAAATGTCTGGCATTGCCCATCTATAGTTCAACATGAGATCAAGACATATGAAAACGCCAAACCAGTTCATCAAAGGCTTCGGTTGGTTAACCCTAGAAAAGCAGCATCTATCAAAGCGGAAGTGGAGAATCTACTAAAGGAAAGGCGGGTTTTATATACCCTGTTCCTCTTAATGATTGAGTTTCTAATCCAGTCCCTGTAGATAAAAAGAAAGGAACAATCTAAGTATGCATCGACTTTAGGGACCTAAACAAGGCTTGTCCCAAAAGATAATTACCCCACGCCATTCATTGATCAGATTATCGACGAGTGTGCGGGTAATGAGATTTTTTCCTTCATGGATGGATTCTCTAGTTATAATCAAATTTCTATCCATCCTGAAGACCAACATAAGACAGCCTTTATATGTCCCTGGGGTACCTTTGCATATAGAAAGATGCCTTTTGGTCTTAAAAATGCTGGAGCCACCTTTCAGCGGGCCATGTCATTTGCTTTCCACGACATCAAGCACGTCATCGAAGCATACTTGGATCATCTCGTTGCTCGTTCTCGAAAGAGAATTGATCACCCTAGTCACCTTCGAATGGTTTTTGAGCGATGTCCTTTTTATAAAATTCGGTTGAATCCCAACAAGTGCGTTTTCAGGGTTATGTTCGGTCGGTTGTTAGGGTTCATTGTGTCAAATGAAGGGATTCGGGTTCATCCCTTCAAGGTTGAGGCAATAGTTTGATTGCCTCCCCCATCCTCAATTCGTCAACTTCAAAGTCCCTTTTGAAGGCTAATTTCTTAAGGCGGTTTATAGCGAACTATGCCGAGATCACTAAAGGGTTCATGTGTTTGCTACGGAAAGGAGTTCCATTTGTATGGGACGAATTTGCACAACGATCGTTTGATGCTTTGAAAAAAGCACTAGTCTCTACCCCGCTTTTGAGTCCACTGGATTATGGAAGAGACTTCCTTTTATATCTCGCTGTGGCAGAATCAACCATTGGTATGGTTCTCGTTCAGGAGGACGATGCTCTCACCGAGCACGTGATTTATTATTTGAGCCGAGGCTTAATAGGTCCTGAACTTCGCTATTCTCCGGTTCAGAAGTTGGCCTTGGAAGCTGTTCATGCTATCCAGCGGCTCCGTCATTATAGCTTGCTACGCAAAACTTTTTTCTTAGCGGTGGTCAATCCATTTCAATTTGTCCTCAGTAGGCGAGTGATTGGGGGCAAGTATAATAGATGGATAGTCATCTTGCAAGAATTCGATCTCGAGTTCTTGTCAGCCAAGTCTAAGAAATCCATGGTTTTCGCTGAGCTAATCTGAGCTGCCTTGTGGAGAGGATACTATTTATGAGGAAAGTTTTCCCAACGAATATTTATTCCTCATCTCTTCACTCGACCCTTGGTATGGAGATATCATTGTCTATCTCCAGACTTCGAAGTTTCCCTCTACTTTCTCCAAGGATGAACGTCGTAAATTACCTCACCTGGCTAAAAATTATGTTATCATTGGTGATACCTTATACTGTCGAGGGGTTGATTCAATCCTTCGGTGCTGTTTAACCTTGGAGGAAGCAGAGTCAGTGCTAAATGATTTCCACAGTGGAGCTTGTGGTGGTCATCTATCGGGGCTTGCTACAGCCCAGCGCATCTTACATGCCGGCTATTTCTTGCCTTCACTCTTTAAAGACTGTGTGGAAGCGGTTAAACGCTATCACCCTTGTCATATATTTACTCGAAAGATGCGTGCTCATCCAGCTCCTCTTTTTTCCGTTGTCACCGTCGGTCCTTTTACTAAGTGGGGTATTGATTTTACAACTTGTAATCCGCCTTCAGCGGCGAATCACAAGTACATTATTGTGGCTGTAGACTACATTATGAAGTGGGCCGAGGCCATGCCCACTTATAAAAATGATAGTGACACGGCAGCTTTGTTTCTTTTCAATCAGGTTATCTCAAGATTCGGTGTCCCAAGAGAGATTGTCACTGATCATAGCAGTCACTTCCAGAATCAACTGATGTCTGAATTGGCTCTTAAATTAGGTTTCCGGCAAGAGAATTCATCTCCTTATTATCCTCAGGCCAATGGACAGGTTGAGGCAGTCAATAAAACTCTTAAGACGATACTCCAACGGACAATCGACAAAAATCGGTCCAATTGGCACGTTATGTTGTATTCGGCTCTTTGGGCATACCGGACCTCTGTAAAGACTGCTACTGGTTTTACACCTTTTTAGTTGGTTTACGGGATGGAATCTATCTTTCCGATTGAATGTGAATTCCATCTCTTAAGTTAGCTGTAGAGCTCCTTCCAGAGACTTCGAGTCTTGAAGAGCGTCTCCTTCACTTGGACCATATCGATGAGCAGCGTCGAGATGCCGCCACGATAAATGAGGCTCATAAGAAAAGGGTCAAAACGCAGTATGATAAATCTGTTCGTCCTCGTGTCTTTTCTGAAGGTGACCTTGTCTTGGTCTATGACCAAGATAAAGACGCCTTGGGGGCAAGCAAGTTTAAGCCTATGTGGTACGGTCCTTTCATTATTAAACGAGTTTTAGAAAAATGGTCGTATGAGTTAATCAATTTTGAGGGAAACAAGCTGGTGGAGCCCCGAAACGGGCTCTACCTAAAGAAGTATTTTGCTTAAGTAGGAGTTAGGCAATGGCTTCTTTGTATATTATGTATATTTGTACATATATCATTGAGAGTTTTGTGATGTCAACACATTTTGGTCTGCTGTTGCAGGTGTTGATGGATGACTTGGTCTATTTTGGGTTTGTCGATGGTGCTAGTCCGCACACTCGGAATCTCGCTTCTGCAGCTTGGGTACTCTATTATCCAACTGGTCAATTGATGGTATCAAGAGGCGTATGCATTGGTCCTACTTCAAATAATATGGTTGAGTATACTGTCGTTATTAATTTACTATCCGAGGCAATCTCTCACGAGATTGACTCATTGGTAGTTTATCTCGATTCTCAATTGATAGTGTCTCAATTAAATAACATTTATCGGGTAAGGGATCCATGTTTATATCGCTAGTATTTAAGGGTGAGGTTGTTGCAAAGATCATTTGTTTATATTAATTATTTGTACATTCCAAGATCTCATAATTGGTTAGTTGATTCTATCGCTAATCAAGCATTAGACTAGCATATTAATCATTCATCATAATAAAATCAAGCATCAAAAAGTCAAACTGTATATCTATATATGTATATATATATATATATAATTAGATATATAATAATATAAATATATAATATAATATATATATATATATATATAATATATATATATATCATATCATCATCATCTCGAGTGTACATATGTTGTCCAAAAATATACAAAATTGGGACTCAAATGCCCATAATCATGTCCGGCATATCTAATTCCTCGACTCAGGATGAGCAGCCAAGTAGGTAACTATCGCATTGGCTACACACCGAAAAGTGCGAACCTAGTCACGTGGCATGCCAATCACATGACGCTACATATCCTCCAGAAGGTCCTCTATAGCAGCCATCGGTACTCGACAGCTCAGTCTCGTCAAGTGTCGCTGGACGTTGTGTAGAGTTTGTTCCATCTCGGTAGCCGCCTCTTCGGCTCCTCGGTCGCGCCATCTGTGTCGCGGGAATCCATTCGGTCATACTGGCCCAATATCTGGATCATGATCATTATATTAGTCATTTGAATCTCATCAAAAAATATTTTTCAAAATTCATCATTATATTTGAAAAATCCAAAAAAATCATAAAATCAAAAAATCATTACCAATCTCGCCCCATGGTGCATCCGACGGTAATGCTAGGTCAGGATCTCCTCGGAAATCCAGCCCAGCATAGGGGTAGTCGTCTATGGCAATGATCTGCTGATCCCACCAGGTGAAGAAGTCACCGTTGAAAGTAGTCTAGCAACCTCCCCACCCCCCAGACGTTTCATCAGATCAGCCCACCGGCCCATGTGTGGATCGCGTGGGGTGCTGATGGAAACTGCTACCCTGGGGTGGAGTGCAGGAATTCTCTCGAAGAAGAAAGTGCACAAGATAGTCCCATAGCCAAAGTTCTTGGTCTGTCCCCTCTTAATAGAAGTGAGTTGGCTCTTCATGCTGGCCAAAAGAGGAGTGCACCAGTCAAACACAGTAGTGAGCAATCAACTACCACGCTCATGGTGAGTCGTGATGCCTGATGCAGAGAGGACGATCCATTCACTCGAGCTATGGTGAACCAGATGATCCTCAGCGATAAACTCGCCACATGTGCAATAGAAATTTGGCTCCCAACTTTTTTGGGATGTCCAGGGCAGTATATCTGTATGTAGTCCTCTATAGTGAGACTGCTCCGTGTCCTGCCCCGGGACTGTACTACCTCTCCCCTTTGGGAAAGGCCCATGATAAAATAAATATCCTCCACTTCTACTCTAAGTGGCATTTGATCAATCATGAAGGCTTCCTCCTCAACGTCCCAATAGTCAATGAGAATTTCAAGCAGTCGTACATTGGCTTTCATGTTCGGCAGTTTGAAGAATTTGAGCAAGCCGCATCCCTGTAAAGCATCCAAGGCTTGAGGATCATTCATAACTTCATTATCCACCGCTGCATGTTCTCTTTCACGCCATGTGACTGGCATCCTAAGAAAAAATTGAGTTCCAACCGTTAGTTTTTGATTAAAATTGGTTCACGGCGTATATGTGGGTTACTATACACACAGTCGCGTATAGGGCCCGCGTGTACGCGGGTTTCATATTACCAACCCGCGTATATGCCGCGGTGAAATTTTGAACAAAAGTTCAACGGTGAAACATCAATGAAAAATCCTAAAACTAGTCACAATGAATTACAAGCTAAGTATAAGAGTTACCTGGAAGATTTTGAAGAGTTTGAACGGTCGAATTTGTTGCACGGGAAATTTGCTCCTTTTGCTCCAAATCTTTGCTCTCCAAATCAATTGGTAAAAATGGTGAGTCCAAAATCCCTTTTATAAGTTTTGAAAATGCAAAAAAATTTCAAAATTTTATTTTGTTTGGCCTCATGTGACTTTTAACTTGGGAGCTTGGAATGTCGAGAATGGTTTACTTTTCAGGACATTTTCGACATTTTCGAATTTTTCGAGACGGTTCCATGACTACTGACCTGTCATGGCAGGTATCGTTTTCTCACTGGCATATAGGTTAGGGACATCATTTTTCCGTTGCATTATGCATACTAGCCTCCATCTGTCGATACATCTTCCATAGGTTCGATCCCATCGTGTTAGGTTTCGTAATCCATCTTCACTCGCCGATTTTTAAAATCATGACACGATGGTAGAGCCATCCTTTACATGGGAATCGTAGTTAGCACCTCACTGACATTTGTTGCCCATGTTGCTCCAATTTGAGTAGGCTCGGGAGTCCTCTGTAGTCCCGCCATGACTTATGCATTGAAGACTCATTCCTCTTAGCTTCTTCGCTTTGTTCTAGTCTTATAACCCTAGAGGCTCCTTTGTGTGTTGAGTTGTACTACTTGCATTGGCATGTTGACCATTTGCACCTTTTGGCCTAGAGCCGGCTTCACTTGGACTCGTGTTTAAGCCAACTTTTGACCATGACGACTGCAAAATCAACCTTGCATACCTTTGACTTCTGCAACTTGACACACTTTGACCCGTGGAAGCAACACACCTTTGAGTGTCACTGACCAGTTTTCGCCTCCCTGCATTGAGCATAGGAATGTTCCATTCCCAGGAACTAGATCATCTGTTTCATCAACACTCATTCTTTCCACTATACCATAGAATTCTTTTATTCTTTTTCGAGCTTAACAGAAAAAGACAAAAAAATTAAATATTCCAAAAAGAGCGGGAATGGGACAGTATTTCCATTTATTATTGGCAGTTAGAGTCAGTCATGTCGCCCTTGAACAAAGCACTCAAAACAAAGTCTCCTCCGTTTGGGCAGGATTTAGTTTGACTTAGGTACGCCATAACATTGTTATTGAGTCAGTTCTCCCTCGATTGGTTATCTCTTCCAATCATATGGAGGGTTCGTTCGTGCCTCCTACATAACGAACTTATACAAAGTCATCATATTCTACCATATAGTCACATTGAGTCATGCTTTTGTTCAAGGGAAGTCAGCCTGAGTCGGCCTCTCTACAGTGTCTCTTGACTCATTTTTCAGTCGGCCATCCCTGGTTGTCAGTGTCATGTCTATTATCACATCAGTTATATTGGTCCTTTACTCGTGCCAGTTTGAGAAGGTCTCCATTGACTTCTTTCTGGCAGGTCTTGTCCTTATCGACGACGACATCTTGCTCTAAGGACAGGCCTAGAGATGCACCCTGGCCCTATTTTCATTATTGATAGGTCACCTTGTGCTCAGCATCGATCAGTATCATGGGTCTTTGACTGATTGGTTTACCTTGTGTTCGACGTCAGCTTACATTATCACACATTGGGATTCGTGTAGTACCTTGATTTCCATTTGACCCTATTGGTGGATACCTCGCCTTTGTGTCGGCTTTCATTATTGGTCAGTTCAGAGGGTTTCTGTCGTGCGCTAGACACATCTTGTGTACGCCGAAAAGGTACTTCGGTTTGGTTACTACATTTCTTTCATCTGATTCCTTCCACATTGTTGGCCTATGGGTTACACTCGTGCTAGATTGATGAAGGATTCCTTAATGCCTTCCTTCTAGCGGATCTTTCCCTATCGACTCCGACTCATTGCTCTGGGGCAAAGATCTAGAGTCCATTTGGAAGTACCTTGGGGTTTGCAGTCATTAGTGGCAGATCCTTCGCTATCGACAGTGGGAAATCATCATTGTCTCTTGATCGATAGATTCTTACAGGTGTTCGACTCCAGCTCATCTATTCGCACTTGTTAGATTGTACTAGGTACCTTGACGCTCATTATCATTATTGGTGAGTAGTCTCGCGTTTGTTAATGGTATACATCAATCACCGGTAATCAAACGATTTCTCACATGGTCAACTTCAGATCATTTATTCCCATGGTGTAGAAATGTACCACGGTGATCAGTGAAGACCTCAAGTTATATCAGCATTCATTGGTTCACTTGACAGTTGCTCCTGTTGTTGCTAATTGATACCACTCCACCTTATATGTTGGAGTCAGTTATGGCGACATTCTATATGCTGGCACCTATGTTTGCAATGTAGTACCATCCTTTTCCATCATGTTCAGTTGGTATCTTTTGGGATCAGTCTTTGATATCAGTGATCCATTGTATCTTTCAGCATCATTGACAGTTTTATAGGTGATATTCAGACATGTACTTGTTCGGTCATGATCAGATGATCCATTATGTATTTTCCAGTCATTTATACTTGTATACTTAGTGGATCCGCTTGTACTTGATATGTGAATATGCTTTGCTTTTTCTGAGCATGGGTATGCCCACCTCAGACAGTGTTTCTTTCTGATCTCCTTTTGTGGCTTGGCAAGCTGAATTCTGGTGAAGTACTGCTCCGTTTTTCGCAGATTTCCTTTCCATGTACTTGCTTAATATATTTAGGCCATCATGTTCCCCTTCTAACCTCATATATTAGGGGGCATCTATTATAGCTCCAAATCTCACTATTATGGTTTGTGATGCTGCACTCATGGCCTAGGGCAACCCCTCCTTCCAGACCTGGTCCCAAATTTAAAAAACAGTATTTTATTCCTTATACGATACATTGCCCTGAGTTAAACGCGTGTATACACGGGTAGTCATATACCCAACCCGCGTATTTGCATTAAAACACTTAAAAAAATATAAAACTCCTTATTTTCGAGCGGAGATCGCGTGTTATACCTGTTGATCACCTGTTAGTGCCCGTGTCCCAACTGTTCCCAACCAACTCCCAACTAAAAAACTACTTTGGGAGAGGTATAAAAAGACCTCAAAGGAAAGGCCTAAGGGAGGAGAGAAGAGAGAGAAAGGTTATTATACTGATATTTTTCCCCTGACCAGGTCTGAAGACCCTTGTGCCTTCTGCACTTCCCCCATTTATATAGGAAACCCTTGTTTCCTTGTGAGTTGATGTTCATCCACTAGTTATGGCATCATGGAGTGAGTCTTGGAAGGAGATATGCTAAAGGCTTGAGGCTAGACGGATCCAAAAGGAAGATTTGCTTGGAGCCTGTGAAAGGTTACTCAGGTGATATTACTCCTTTTTTACATTCTATTTGTCTATAATAAAGAAACACGTCTTGGTTCCTGATATGCTTCTTCTTTATGTTTATGATGTTCATGCTTGAATTCATATGTGGATGGTTGTTTAAAGTTCATAACTAACTTCCTTCTTTTATAACATAAATATGATTTCTTTATAAGTCTTTGTCCACATACTGATGTATTCTTTGGAATTGGTTGTTTTGCTGGACAAGCGAGCGAAAGGGACTTGAAGAAGGGTTTGGACCCTTGAGGAACTTCTCGAATGTAGGACCTGAGGTACGTCCCTCTTACTGTAGAATTTGCTTTTAATAGCATAATGGCTGTGTGAATGTGTGTTTCTCTGTTTAGACAACTTTCAGTCTGCTAGGGTTTCCACCCAAAAGCCCTAGGGAAGCAAATCCCTCAACACATACAACCTAATTTATGTGTAATCTTCATATGTAAACCAATCCCCCACTTTGAAATCTCTAATCAACTATAAGAGTGACTGGGCTTTTGGCAAGACACTGGGTGGAATAAAGTTGTTAATGATAGTGCAGACCACTGACATGAAAGAGGCAATACAATATGAAAAACCTTCACAACTGGGATGACTTCTTACAGCCTCAATCCAATTTACCACTGACTATTTCTTCTTGTTGGGGTCCATTATATTTAAGCCCAAATGCATGAATTTATCCACATGAACATATAAGAATAGATAAACTAACAGAGAGGGAATCTAAAACACCTTGTGAGACTGAAATTCAATAATTTAGAATTAACTAAAAACTCCCAAAGTGCTACTATATTGAGAATTACATTTGGTTACATAACTAGATAAAACATTGCTATGGTTGCTCGATCAACAATGGAAATATCATCTTTTCCCCAAACCTTGACAATTGCATGTAAATTTTGTCTAAGTCCCATAGCATAATGTGGAAAGACAATTTGGCATAATCTTTTGCAGACAAATTTTGAAAACTAGCCATAAGGGTTTCCAAGGCTTGATGAATCAATAATGTAAAAACCTGAAAAATGTTTTCTCTTAACAAATTATTTACATTACATTTTTTAGGATAGAGGGATGAAATTAGATAAGTAATGAATTTGGGAAACGGGTACATTTGAGAGACGATCACAACTAATAGACTAGAGTTAACAACCCTAGAAAACACTTCTTACTCCAATTGACCAACTAAGACATTCAGATCAAGTTCCATTAAATTTAATGGGAATATGGGGTCAAAAACATCTATCTTTGTATCCATAAGTGGGATATGGGTTGCACAACCCACTAAGGATGATTTCTTTGGCATTTTGAACAATTGGACGAAGTTGTGTAGTAGGATAAATACCTAATAAATACTAGCTGACATTGTATTTGATTTGCCACACTGGCAGGTGCAGGTGGGTGTCAATGAGCTCTTGAGAAATCAACAAAAAACATAACTTTGAGCGAAGAAAATGGGGTTTTTATAGAAAAATGGAGGAAAAAAACGAAGTTAATGAGTGTGGAAAAAGTATACTACAGGATGGCACATGATGACATGAGGGGGATGACATGGAGTGGTGAGATGGAAGGTGACCTGGAATGATAGATGAAGTGGCGAGGTGGAGGAGTGACATGGACCTGTTGTGATAGAATGGTAATCATGCTCGCACGCCGTGGACAAGGTGAATATCTCTTACCACTCATGGGAGCACCTATGGTGGTAAGCAGTTCCAACCTGTGGTGATGTTGGGTGAGATCCTAACCATTGATTTGTCGATGGTGTTTTCCTACTAGACCACCTACGAGGGCACCCCTCCGCATATGTGTTGAGTGTGTTATGATGTCGAGTTACTCCTGTGGAGGAGTTCTGAACGACATCTCCCTCAAAAAGTGTGTGGTATTTAACTATGGTTCTTTTTTCATAATAGTTGGTCCCACCAACATATTATATAAGAATATAGCATAATTTCGAACCTATGTCATCTTAGACCCACATTAACCTTCTTCTTTTTTAATAAATCTCCACAAAATAACTCCAATGATTTTTATTTTTTACTTTTATTTACAAGTTCTTTTGTGTTTTATCGTAATCGATTTTTTTTTCTTTTTGGATTTGGAACATCTGGCTCCACCTATGGATAGTGATTTGGAACAAAACACTAAGAATCACATATCAGTGCCTTTACTTTGGGCATGGAGTTATATTATAGCATAACAAATTGCAATGAGAAACTCACTAGATACTTACAATGATCATACTGGTATTTATAATTAAAAAATTAAAAGTTGTTTAATGTTGGAAGTAATGTTTTAGAAACACCCCATTTATAGGTAGTTGCAGTAGTTCTCCATCAATGTTCTCCAGAATGAAAGTATTGTTTACTCTAGCTTCTACTACCTTAAAGGTACCAAACCATAAAGGATCAAACATACCATGCTTACCCTTATTCGTAGGACAAGGTCTCCAGGCTCAAAGAGTATATTCTTGGCCTTTCTATCAAAAATAGTTTTCATCTTCTCTTGATACCTTATCATATTTTCAGTTACGTGTTCTCTGTTCTCATTCAGTTCTACTAGTTGGTTTACCATCCTTGTCAATGCTTTTGGTTCTTCTTTAGCATCTTGAATAAACGTAGCTACTGATCTAGCTAACTGACCAGGAAAAAGAGTTGCCTCTCCATATGCCAATTCAAAAGGTGACTTACCAGTAGACCTTTTGTAGTTACCTTGTTTTCCCATAAGGAAAACTTAAGCTGAGATTCCCAATTCTTTTTATTTTCTGCAATTGTTTTCTTCAAAATTCTTACCAGAGCTTTATTTGAAGATTCTGCCAATCCATCTCCTTGAGGATAATAGGTGGTAGAATGAGTAAGAATAACATTATATTTCTGGAAAAATTGATTAATTTGAAAATTTAAATACCCAAGCATTGTCCGTGGCCAATTTCTTGGGGCAACCAAATCTTGTAAATATGTTTTCTTCCAGGAACTTGATCACCACTGATTCAGTTGCACTTCTGGTTGCAACAGCTTCCACCAACTTGGTAAAGTAATCAATGGTTAGCAGAATCCACATATGTTTTCCACTGGAAGGTGGGTTAGTTTCCCTTATGAAATCTAACCCCCACTTCCTGAATGGTTCTTCTACAAATACAGGAATTAATGGAAGTGGTGTCAATTTCTTCTTTTCAACAAAAAGTTGACAATTTTCACAACATGTAATCAGTATGTAAACATCAGAAACAAAGTTGGCCAATAAAAACCAACTTTCAAGATATTTGGTGTTGTCACTTTCCATCTGTAATGACCTCCACAAGCACACCCATTATATTCATTGAAAATTTCAATTGTTTCCCCCTATGTTAGACATAACAACAAAAAACCAACATGATCCTTCCAATACAACTAACCATTGATTATCACATACTTTTATGTTTCCAATCTTAAAGCCTTATATTTTTCTCTTTCTAAACTTGAAGGAAAACTAAGAAATATAAAATAATGAACAATGTTCTTGTACCATTCAGAATGAACATATTTGTATGCAATTTTCTTGTCTTGTTCATGTTTCTTACCTTCTTCACTAATAGTGTTTGACTAAGGAATTGCAGCTAGAAAATTAATTCCCATCTCCTAATAACTTGCTTCTATTCAAATCTTAGCGCATCACTATCCCTTTATTAGTTTTGTTGGCTTGATGTCCATTTCATATTCTTAAATCTTAGTTATCCATTTTCCCCTTCTTCCTGTGTTATCCCCTTGTGTCAATACATCCTTGAAAACTAAATCTGGTACATATGCGGTAATCTGGGATTGTAAAATGTACATTCTGAATGCATTCAAGGCTTTGACCAAAGCATAAGCTTGTTTCTCCAAAATATTATATTTCAATTCAGCCTCCCTCGACACCTTGCTGAAAAATGATATTGGTTGCTCCTTATTATCTTTATTCTTTTGCAAAAGGATAGTTGTAATGGTACAAGGTGAGGCAAAAGAAAAAACTTGAAAAGATTTTTAGTAATCAGCACTTACCAAAACTAGAGCCTCTCCAAAATCCTTTTTTTTCCTTGTAAAAGACTCTCTAGTTTCTGGATTCCATCTAACTTTTGCATCCTTCTTTAACATATCAGTGATTTCTTTAACGATTTATTCATAATTTGGAAAGAACCTCCTCAGGAAATTTATTCTTCCCAAGAAAATTTGAATCTCCTTCTTATTTATGGGCAGAGTTATATTACTTATTGCTTCCACTCATTTTGGGTCAATCCTGACTCCCTCCTTTAGCATAATATGTCCCAATAGTTTACCTTCTCTTAGAGAAAATTGAGACCTTTTTGGATTTACAAATAGTCCATATTTCCTACATTTCTCAAAAATTTGTTGTAGGTGTTTCAAGTGTTCATCATCATATTTGGAAAAAAATATAATATCATCTAAGTATATAACCACAAATTAGCCATTTTCTCGCACAAAAGTTATATCCATAGCCCTTCGAAAGGAAAACCCAGCATTCATCAACCCAAATGGCATCTTTTGCATTCATAAAAGTTCTCCATGGTGTTGTGAAAGTTGTTTTCTTGTGATCATCTGGATGTACTGCTATTTGATTGTATCCTAAAAATACATCAACCATAGACAACCTTGAAGATATTGACACTTTCTACAAGATATGATCCATTTTTTTAAGAGGTTAGTTATCCTTTAGTGATGCTTTGTTTATATTTCGGAAGTCAATACACAATTTTATCTCTCCATTCTTCTTCCTTACATACACTAAATTTTCTACCCAATCTGAATACCTCAAAGGCATAATTATCTTTGCCTACAACAACTTTTTCATTTCCTTTTCTATTGAGGGTGGCAGTAAAGGATTGATCTATCCTAATTTTTGTTTGTATGGTTTGACCCCTAGATTTAGAGGGATCCTATGTTGTATAATGTCCATATTATAAGTTTTAAGGTCTTCATAATACCATGCAAATACATCAGAATATTTTTTGAACAAATCTACATACGTGTGCTTACAATATTTTAAAATAACCTTTTCCGACTTCACAAGCTTGGGCTACTGTTTAGTACCAAGATTACAACCTTCAACATAATCCCCCCATCTTTGCTTGCACTGGAATATTGTTTGCATCTAACAATCTCTCCAAAGTTACCAAACCTTTAGGAATTACATTACCTTTCAATTGTATAATATTTTGGTTTGCCATCGAATATTTTTAAGGTAACTCGTCTTCAACCTCTTCCTCTTCATCATTTTCAGTTTCTTCTTCTTGATCAATCTTTGAGTTAGAAAACTCCCATACAACTTCCAAAAATATTTCGATTTGTTCCTCATCTTCAGTTACCTGCCAATACTTGACATTGTTTGGTATAGAAGGTTTGTTTCAGACTTCAACTTCATACCTCAACTTTAGATTCTGTGCAGGTCCAAAGGTGTTGGCGTCCATAGTGAGTGAATCATCCAATCTATTACCTTCTCTTGGCAGAAACTAAATATTGAATGTTGAAAAGAAATTATCCACCAGATCCCAAACTCCATTCTGGTAAGCTCTTAGCCTTAGGTACTTCATCTAACACTACCCTCTTATTTGTTTTACAACTAACTCTGAATCTCCAGAAATAGAAATGCATTCGATATTCATGTTATTGGTAGCTTGCAAACCCATAATTAGAGCTTCATACTTTGTTATGTTACTAGTAGAATCAAACTCCAATTTGTAGGAAAGAGGAATCATTTCACCTTTTGGGGAAAGCAGGAGAACCCCTACACCATTCCCTTCCTTGGAGTAAGCTCCATTGAAACACAACTTCCAAATACCATTTTGTAATGCTTCTTTCTTCTAAACTATTGTAGGAACCTACACCTATGTATCCTCAGTAATATCTTCATGCACTTCCAACATAAAACAAGAAAAATTATTTTCTTGACTATAAATGGGAGAGTTGATGGAACCCCCCTCCTTCATAATTGTTTTAACAAATTGTGACTCCCTTTACAATCTTCTTTCCTCACCATCGAAGATTGGAATTATTACATAAGTAAAATCTGGTTTTAATACTCCTGCCCTCTTAGCTCCCCAAGATCTAGAAAGCACCATTCCAAATCTAGTTGGGATGTATGTAACTACTGTGTCCATCACAATACTTATGGGTGGAATTTGAGCCAGAGAAACCACAAGGTATTTGATAATCCTGATACATTTTACTCTCTTAGAGTCACAAGAATACAGATCCTTATAAGTTTTTGTGATCTAAAGATTTAGATGCTTCATCACAAAGAGGGGCATTAAGTTGTGAGAAACCCATGAGTCCAACATGCAGTTATGAAGTATAAAATCATGCATTAGAAGATAAATAAAGAAGGGAGGAGTAGCGGAATCGTGTTCCTCCACATGAGATCCAAACATAACCACTAGAATTTCCTCCTAGAAATTGACTATGTCTACTGAAACTTTTGCTTGAGACAAGTTAATAAAATCTGAAAATTTCTTTCTATAAGCAGACTGCTTTACCAACTCAACCAATGGGATCAAGATTTTTACCTTCTCCAACTCTTTATAAATTATAAAAGAAGGTATTTTTATTGTTTCTTTTACTTGATCTTCATCAGCTAGTTTTTTCTTTTTAAATGTTCTAATAACTCACTATAGGTTGTTGAACTTGCTTCTCCTGGCCCATGTTTATCTATTGACTCTTAGAAATTTCTCCTTGTTGGACTGAAATTGTTATAGGAGGTTTCTTTCCCTTATCATCATATTTCTGAACAAGTTGTTGGGATGGTTGTTTAGACTATTCTTCCACTTGATCTTGAGTCTTAGATCTCTTCCTGGATCTGAGATCATATATTTTGTGAAATTTTGCATGCATCATATCTGCAAATCGTTTACAATATTCATTAATTTCTTCTTCACCCAATGCAATTTGTGAATTAGGATCAAAATTATCATCATATATTTCCTCTCCTTATTCCTCTGATAGAGTAGAGTATTGATTTTTCTAAAATTTAAGAGCTTCCTCCATCACTTCTTCAGGTTCATCTTCAAGATACAGAGGGAGTTGCACCAGATCTTGGTCTTTCCTTTCCATCCGCATAATTTGCAACGGTATTATCCTAAATTGAATATTAAAGTGTCTATTATGTGCCCATTGAATTTTTTTGGGAGGACTTTTATTTTCCAACTCCATCTTTACTAATTTATTGGACAAATTCCTAACTATCTTTGTCATTTCATCCAACTTCTATTCATGTGAGTCCTTTTGATTATTTCAAGGTCATGCTTCCTCCTTTCCCTTATTCTTATTTGTTTGTTCAGATTTGGATATAATTTTCCCAGCTGCAAAAGTATTGCTTCAATTTCCAATGCATCGGTTTGGATCTATCTAGGATGGGAGGTCTTCTTTCTCTCTGTTGAAGCTAAAATCTTATTCAAATGCTCCTGCAAAAACTACTTTTGCACTAGAAGGAGGTGGTTTAATCTCTAATGGAAGGCTATTATAATTTTTGCTAAATATCTTAATAAATTCATCAACTTCTTCATTTGGTTTCCTTTTAATAGCATTGAATTCTATCAAAAAGTAACCATGATCTTTTTTCTCTCCCCATCTTCATATAAAGGTATTTTCCAATTCCTCCTAGGTATTGATTGAATTAGTTGGGATGGTGTTGGTCCCCACTTTTGTACCTATTTTACACCTATTATTTTACTATTCCTATCGACATTTACTCCCTTTTTTTCCTTTTTTGTACCATGTTATCACTGCCAAACCATGTTATTTTGCAAATGGAGGTAGAATAATTACTTACTACTATTTTCATGTGCTTTTGATTAGTTTAAGTAGACATTAATAGACTTAAAGCCATTGAATTATTTTTTACTAATCCTTATATGGACTCATAGACTTTAAAAACATATGGACAGGTAGTAGGGGTTCCAGCACATTGATGAACAACACATTGGGCAACATTTTATGGACTCGCTATTCTGTACTCAATTTTGCATCTCGATTATGTACTCTATTTAGCAGCAGGTGTCCAAATCCTTCGTGTTCTAGAATTGATCTCCATATACTCAAAAAGGAGTTGGTTTCATAAATCACACTATGATCAGGACGAGCTCAACCGGGATCCATTTGAATATTATTCAACAATATTTCATACAACTTAATTTTAGCCTTGATGTTATATGTTTACTTTTTCTAGTTAATTAGTTATGCCTATTTTTCACCAACTGAACTTTATAAAAGCCTGATGCTTTATGTATGTAACGGATTGGGAAAGATTGTTAAGTAATTTTTTTCCAAGAAGCTTTATGCTCAGGAGACATTGGAAACTGTTACACAGTAATTTGTCACTGTCCTCATCTCAATCCCTTTACCATTTCATGTGTCAAATAAACATGTTCATATCTTCCCACCAACATAAGAAGATTAAGCAAATGCTCTCTAACGCTGAAGATTGACCCTTTTTGACTAATTTCTTGCATCGTCGCTAGTAAACCCTTATAATGTGTGACGGTTCTCTGTCATGCACTGTATTGTTGCGACGTCGTCGCTAGTCCCCAGTTCATGACCCACGACAATCCCGATTTGGCGAATTTGTTCCAACATTTTGCCTTCTGGATGTCTCTAGACCTGGTTGTTGGGTCAGTTTGGGTCACCTTTCTGCCTCTAGGATGGTGGTTCCGCCTTTTTTGCTACCTTCCTTGAGGATAAGCTCCCTCTCCCTCATTTCATGGAGACTCCTTCTCCTATAAAAGCACTCGCCATTGCTATGATCAGCTGGTTTCTAGTTCCTTAGTTACTAGCTTTTTGGAGTTCTTTTGGTTGGGTAGCGCTGCTAGTTCTTTTGAGTTTGATAGATAGCTGGTGTGAGTGTGACAAGTGTGGTATTGTTGATAGCTTGTGGAAGGTTGTGGAGTGCCCTTAACTGTGTGTTAAAGCTTATGAGTGAGAGAGAGACATTGTACGTTGGGAGATTCATCCTTGAAGAGTGAATGCTTGAGAAACATACTGGTTGAACCCTCTGAGAAGGCTTGAGACATCAAGACTTGGTTGTAAGCTTGCCCTTGATTCATTATTAATACAAAAAATGGTGTTTTCCTATGTCCTGTATGTAATTTACTTGATAGCTCATGACTTCTTGACTTTGTGAGTAAATAGATCATTGTTGTTTCCTTGTTATGTGCCTTGTTGTTTTCTTGTGTTGTTTCAGGTTGATTTCTCATTAAGGAGAAGGAAAGGAAAGCTGGAGCAGTGCAACGAAACTTCATCGACCACCGGTTTGAGGTAGGCCTCCAATGATGACTGTTTAAGGAAAACAATTGTTGATTTGTCTTTGCTGTGACTAGACCCACTCTAGGGCTAGAGGGGTTGCCTCTGTCCGCAAAGGGAACACTTTCCTACATCACAAGTTGGGGACTCTACTGGGGAGTCTATCCTTTGTTTCTTTCTTGTTTTCTTTTGCTTGATTTTGAGTTAGTGTCTTCTAGATTTTGGGATTGAACCATCAGTCTTTTGGGTTACCTGGGTCAATCTGGGAAATCCCTTTATTGCTTGTAAGGATAGACTGGTCTTTGTTTGGGAGTTTTCATTTACCTTTCATTGTTTTTAAGTTCATCGCTGGAAAAAGCTAAATAGTCACGCCGATGTCGCGTTGTCTCTGTTTTGGAAGTCTGTGCGTCATTGAATCATGTCGCACAGTCACGAGGATTCCTGAAATCGGATCATCGCGTGAAAGACGTGTACTTTCTCGACGACGTCGCTCTGTTGCTACAACTAGTGACTGATCGGCACTAGTTGTTGGTGTTATGCCTGCAACGATTCCTGTAGAATTGTTTTTTTTCAATTCTTCCTCCTAAATTCATCATTCTGGTTAATCCCTTATTGTCTTTCTCTTATCTATTAGTTTGTTTTAACTTCTTTTAGTTAAGGTGCTTAATCTTCGGTTTCATTGAAGTGAATCTTGTATTTTTGAGCTTTGTGACCTAGTTTTTCAAGTTTTGAATTATTTGGCTTGGTTACTTGTCTGTCCAAAGAATCATCCGCAACCCTCCTATTGGTTTGCTTGAGGTTTTTTCCATCGCTTGTTTCTTGCTGATTGGTGTTTAGTGTTATTTATTGAACCAATTTTCATGTTGATTCTATTTCTTCACTACCAGACATAGATTACAATTGTTTGGATCAATCAGTTTCACGCTTGCTTGTTTGTTTCTTTAGAATTCAAAGTTATCAAAATCAAAAAATTGCATTCATTTAGTATGTGAAAGTGAAAGTACATTTTGCATTCCAAGTTTTTCATGTTTGAAAAATTAGAAGGCAAATTTTAAATCTCTCATTAGTAGTATTGATGCACTATAGGGATTGATGTGTTTATACATTGTGTCTCTTGAGTGACTGCATTTGTTGATATTGGTTTTGTCATGGTTTGGGAATGATTTCTCTACCCTTCTGTAAGTAGGAGTTCATCGAAGTGAAAGATGCTTTACTCATTCTAGCTGCATCCTAGATTTTGATATACATACGGTAAGGCTTGGAAATTGAAACATAATTCAAGATCAACTCTAAAATGAACTGAATAAACCTAACAAC
>APFE031417437.1:189589-211081 GCA_000404065.3 Pinus taeda | reverse complement strand
ATCCTCTAAAGCTCATGTCAATGTTCAATCCTCAATTAGCATTGGTAAGAAGAAAGGGAAGATTTGATTCCCCTGTAAGCTATGTGAAGGCAACCATACCCTTCACCTTTGTCCTCTCATGGATAAAACTTCCACCGTTTTGGAAATTCTTACAGCCTCTTCACCCCGACTTCCCGTTGGTTATCAGAGGCTCTCTTCAGACCCTCTCTTCATTGACAAAGAGATTAACTTAGATTCTTCTCTTTTCCACCCTTCTCTTCTAGGACCTGGCTATGATCAGCCTGTTCCTAACCAACCATTGGTCGGAGAGAGTGTCGACTTGGATTCACCACCCGTTGATCACTCTATTCCATAAGAGAATCATGATTACACTACTCGTGTTCTTCTCATCTCGTTAGATTCTCCTGAGTCCGAGAACGGCCTTCCTATCCCAGCTAATTTAGAGGGTCCTTCTTCGGTTCCAGTTGAGCATGGGGCAATCATGTGATACCCCCACCAAGTAGTTCAGTCATTTCCTTCGACTTGAGTCATTTGACTACATTCTACCTTCCATCCTATGTGCCTTTTTAGATTACAGTACATGCCTATGATAAGGCAATACCTAGCACTGTCTTAGATGAAGGTGCGTGAGTTAGCCTCATGTCTTTCACTACTTGGCAAGCTTTGGGCTCCCCACAGCTTGTGTCGGTCACGCAGAATCTGTTGACCTTTGATGGAAGAGCCAGTCACCCTTTAGGTATCCTTCCAAAGTTTCCTGTTACTTTGGGAGGCAAAACCGTCTATATAGATGTAATGGTTGTCCAAGGTGCTTTAGAGTTCAGTCTTCTCCTTGGCCGTGACTATATTTATGTCATGGGAGCCCTTGTCTCTTCCCTTTTTCGTGTGGTTTGTTTTCCGCACGATGGAAGAATGGTGACCATAGATCAATTATCATTCTTTAGTCCCCCGGTGCCTCCTTGCAGCCGTCGTCCCCTATCACTTCTTATCCGCAAGTAGTACCTTCCTTGCCACATGTCAATTATGTGGCTACATGTTCCGTCTCCGCCTCTACTGATGATCATGTAGATGGTCTCGTACATCATGTACTGGGGACATTGGAACTCGATCTATCATTAGTTTCTCATGACATGTGTTCCTCCCGGAGCATGTTTCGTTCATCCCCCAAAGACCTCTTGGGAGCCATGTTCTCATATAGCCCATGAACAGGAGTGTTGAGCATAGTTCCTAATCTTGTGTCAAGATCGTTAAAAAATGAAACAACGAGGCTCAAGGATAGTTTGATCTTGTGTCAACCTCATTAAAAAATGAAACAAGGATCATCGAGCATAGTTTCTTGTTTTGTGTCAAGCTCGTTAAAAAATGAAACAAGGGGTGTTGAGCATAGTTCCTTGTCTTGTGTCAAGCTCATTAAAAAATGAAACAACGGGTGTCAAGCATAGTTCCTTGTCTTATGTCAAGCATAGTTCCTTGTCTTATGTCAACCTCGTTAAAAAATGAAACAAGGGGTGCCGAGCATAGTTCCTTGTCTTGTGTCAAGCTCGTTAAAAAATGAAATAAGGAGTGTTGAGGAAATTTCTTGATCTTGTGTCAACCTCATTAAAAGATGAAACAACTCCCTTTCTAAATCAAGTCTTTGATTAAGATCTCGTAAAATCCAAATCGATTCTTTCCAAGATCTCGAAAGTGGACCTTCATTCCATCCACCTCGTTGAATGCAATGAAGCTTGGGGGGCATGTACCTCGATTTGCATCATTATGCTAAGGGCATGCGAACTTATAATAACCATAGTTTTTTGTTTCAAGCTTGTGTAAACATGAAACTGAATCAAAGCAGAGTTCTCCATGGTTCAAGCTTGTGTAAACATGAACCCATAGCCGATTTACATCTCGTGATTACTGTTTTTATCCGCTAAATTCTACTAGATGAGCCTTGGTTGTTTCATTCCATCACCACCATCTCTTTGGCTGATCATATGCTTTCACTTGGTTGTTTTTTCCTTTCCTGAGGGACCACAACGATGAGTGGTTTTATTAGCTAGGCTCTTGACCATTACATCTTTTGAGTAGTTCCACCATTTCCAGAACCAGTTGCTACCCTTTATACCACTCGTTCCTCTAGGACAAGTCACCTTTAAGCTCTTTTCTGACTCGTAAAAGATGAAAATATTGCCGAGTATTTTTTCCTTTTTGACTCGTTAAAGAGAATAAAAATGGAGGTCTACTTTCAGCTCTTTTCTGACCGTTTAAAGATGAAAACATTGCCGATTTATTCATTTTGACTCATTAAATGAAATAAGAGGCGGTCCACTTTGAGCTCTTTTCTAACCATATAAACATGAAAAGATCGTCGGAATTTTGTTGTTTCGGGTTCGATACTAGTTACGAAATGACGTTTCTTCGATCGCTTTTCTACTTTTTCGGATCGAGGCCACTAGTTACGAAAAGTACTCCTTGATCATAATGGTCAAGCGGTTCTCTCAAGTATTATTTTATACTTTTTCGAACTTGAGGAACACAAATTTACGAAAAAGGACCCCCCTAGGGTTTTCTTTTCCGTGTCTTTTTCAAACTCTCTAAACATGAAAAAGACTCTAAGTTTTACCTATGTCGGGCTCGTTAAACCTTGACGACAATGGACTCGTCACCATGACGAGACTCGAGCTTCTCCTCCCTAGGGCTCATTAAACTATTACTAGGTTGGATTCGACCGAAGGTTGAACTTGTTACAAGCATATGCTATCCCCTTCAAGCTTGTTTTCAAAAATAATTTGGGTACTTGCTAGCAATGGTGGGGGAAAATTTGGAAGTCATCATTGGTTATTTGTGGCAGCTATTCACTCTTGAACATCGACACTTTTGCTTCTTTTTGGGTTTGGATATCCACACATCGTCATTTGGCCTTCCATGGTTCTAGGTTGCCATTTTGCCTCATCCCATCTGATCCGTGTTGCCTCCATTAAGCCTCTGATCCCTTGGTACCAAAATGCTACCACATTCTGAAGTCGTGTCGCCGATATGTTCAAGAGTATGATCCTTCTGCAGTTCACACCCTTACCTCCTCCTTTGATACTCTGTTTCACCATCTACCACTTGTTCCTTATCTCGTGTCGTTGATGGGGTAAACATCATGGCCCTCATGCTACAGATCGTCTCCTATTGACACTAGCTCATTATCCAGGAGATTGATCTAGAGATACCCTTCGGTACCTTGGAACTTGCATGCCTCAATGGCAAGTTCTTCACACCTAACGACAGACTTTCCTCATTGGCCTTCGATTGGTTGATTCCACAGGTGTTCGACTTCAGCTTATTTTTCACACTTAGTGGATTGTACTCGACAGTACCTTGAGAACCATTGACATTATTGGTGGTTTCTCTCGCGCTTGTTAATGGTTTACATCATTGAATGGTAATCAAGCAACTTTCTATCATGTTCGACTTTAGCACATCTGTTCACATGGTAGAATTTGTTCTATGATCGGTTGGGTTTCGAGACCATGAACTAATATTACATATGTTCAGGCTATGTGGATTGGTTCGTGATTACATATGTGACTCTTTGATGGATGGTTGCGACCATACCTGAGTCTTCATGGATGGCTGTGACCATAACTTTGTCATTATTATGGTCTTATCAATTGGGTGGCTGCATCCATACCATAGACCAAGTTTCATATGTCTTCATGATGGCTGCGCCCATGCCTAAACTATATATATTTCACTATCAGAGATATCAGTTGTACTTGCGCCCGCAGAATCTTCAAGGTGGTATTCCAATTCAGACAATTTCATAAAGCATTTCACCCCTCCCACTCTCTCGGGCTTCATGCTTTAGGGGGCATTTGTTACACAGTAATTTGTCACTGTCCTCATCTCAGTCCCTCTATTGTGTCGTATGTCAAATAAACATGTTCATATATTCCCACCAACATAAGAAGATTAAGCAAATGCTCTCTAATGCTGAAGATTGACCCTTTTTTACTAAGTTCCTGCATTGTTGCTAGTAAACCCTTAAAATGTGTGATGGTTCTCTGTCATGCACTGTATTATTGCGATGTCGTCACTAGTCCCCAGTTCATGACCCGTGATGATCCCAATTTGGCGAATTTGTTCCAACAGTTGGCCTTCTGGATGTCTCTAGATCTGGTTGTTAGGTCAGTTTGGGTCACCTTTTCACCTCTAGGATGGTGGTTTCACCTTTTGTGCTACCTTCCTTGAGGATAAGCTCCCTCTCCCTCATTTCATGGAGACTCCTTCTTCTATAAAAGCACTCACCATTGCTATGATCAGCTAGTTGTTAGTTCCTTAGTTACTAGTTTTTTGGAGTTCTTTTGGTTGGGTAGTGCTGCTAGTGCTTTTGAGTTTGCTAGATAGCTGGAGTGAGTGTGACAAGTGTGGGATTGTTGATAGCTTGTGGAAGGTTGTGGAGTGCCCTTAAGTTTGTGTTAAAGCTTATGAGTGAGAGAGAGACATTGTATGTTGGGAGATTCATCCTTAAAGAGTGAATGCTTGAGAAACATACTGGCTGGACCCTCTGAGAAGGCTTGTGATGTCAAGACTTGGTTGTAAGCTTGCTCTTGATTCATTATTAATACAACCAATGGTGTTTTCCTATGTCTTGTATATAATTTACTTGATAGCTCATGACTTCTTGACTTTGTGAGTAAATAGATCATTGGTGTTTCCCTGTTACGTGATTTGTTGTTTTCTTGTGTTGTTTCAGGTTGATTGCTCATTAAGGAGAAGGAAATGAATGCTGAAGCAGCGCAACGAAACTTCATCTACCACCAGTCTAAACTAGGCCTCCAACGATGACTGTTTAAGGAAAACAATTGTTGATTTGTCTTTGTTGTGACTAGACACACTTTAGGGCTAGAGGGGTTGCCTCTGTTCGTAGAGTGAACACTTTCCTGCATCACAGAAACTATGATGTACTTGTTATTTTAACTAATATTTTGTTGAACCTTAATACATAATTCTGATTCGACATTTAAATTTTTGTAAGTATTATGATTCATTTTTTGTTTTTAAAGCATTGAGTTAACCTAGATGCGCTTTGGGAAGTGGCAAAGGCCCACCACCACCTGGAAACAAGTCTTGTAATTGATATGGACTATAGAAAGTGTGTTTGATTGAGATTTAGGAGTGTGGATCTTAATCTAAAGAATTTTATTGGTCAGATCTTAGCATCACCATTTTCTATTTTGTACTTAATATCTTTCTTTGTTTTTCTTGGATCTGAACAAATATCTTGTCTTTAAATATTTGCAAACCGGAAAGGATTGCATTGATTAGCGTTTTCGATGTATGAATGATTTCTCCAATACATTCTCATGGTTAAAAATATTTAAAAGAGTTCTTTCCAATTTGGATGAATACAGAGGTTGATAGTTGTGTCATAAGCTTGAGTTGGAATCGGTTTTATAATTTTGCATCCTATACATTTCTTATTTGATACAGAATCCTATCGAATCGTGTTTGATATGAAAGTTCCCAGAAGTAATGTGACAAGATGTTGGTTGTTGATTGAGCTTGTAGCTTGGTTCTAAGATTCAGAATAATTGTAGCAAGGTTGGATTGAAGATTGTAGGTTAATGCTATTTCATAAGAATGACTTTCTAAGCTTGAATAGAATGGTTTTAAACTAGAATAGACTTCGATCTTTAGAATCTTTTAGATCTGAGTGTGTCGACATAGCTAGTGAAGGATATCAATTTAGATTTTTGTTACTTAGTTTATTTTGAGTATTTGCATAGTCGAATGCTAAGAAAGATAAAGAGATTAGTTTGAATTCTTGTTTGCTTGTTTTATGCAACCCGGGAAGTAGACTTAATGATTAGACTCGGTCTTGTTTGGATTGTCCATTTTCCTTAGCTTAAAATCATTTGGATTCAAATCAGTTTCATCTAGATTGAGATTAGCATAAGCTTGATATCATTTTGAATAGTAATTAATCTTTTTTTATTTGAGATTCCTATTACTTAGATTAAATAGATCTTATTTGTTTGGGTTGAGATTTCCATTATTTTAAAAGTGAAGTTAGAATGTTTTAGTAGCAGTTTGTCTTATTTGGATTGAATATTTTCGTTGAATCTGTTGAGTGGTAAATTTTAGTAATTAGGTCTTGATAAGTATTTTTCAGGTAGTAACTAGAAATATTCTCATTTGAACAATAGTTAGAAATGTTAGCATAATGATTACTAGTGAGGTAGTGATTGATATTGTGACTCATCTTATATGCACAATAGCTTGAATCTCTTAAGAAGTAACTCATATTTTTTATGAACAGTGATTTGCATTGTCTGTGCTATAGTTTTCAAGTAGCTTGCAAATTAGTTTGTTTGTTTGCTTTACTCTAAGTGATTTTTTGAGTTAATAAAGTTATCATTAAAATAGGATAATAGTTAAAGTTTGAATAAGATAGGGATTTAATTTGATAAGTTTCTTCACCTCAGTTTGTTGTGGTTAGAAATAATAGAGATTGAACATTTTGTACTTAGCTTGCACTGAATTGTTGGAACCTGAATCGGAACGCAGTGTAACTCAAAGATTACGAAACTTGGTTGATAATTTAATTTAGGGGAATTAAACGACAAATAAAACTACTAACATTTTTGGCGTCGTTGTAGGGGAGTTGCAAACAGTTCAAATAACAATTTCTTTACAAGTTCAAGAGTGTTGAAGATTTTGTAGGAAGATTAGAGGGCAGAGAGTGTATGGTAAGACGTGAGTGAAGAGCCACACATCCACTATGGTGGGGTTTCTCCAAAGTATGATTGTCTTTAATGAACCTTTGTAGTATTTTCTTTTCTTATGTGCAAAATTAAAAGTATACTTGGAGACAGTAAAGGTAGATTCATTTCAAGTACGAAATTATTTTCTCAAATATTTTTGTCCCACAAAAACACCCCCAACTAATCCAACTAATCGTTATGCAAGTATTGGAGAGGAGGGAGGAAGCACCAACAACAAGGTGGCATCAATAAAAGAAATACTACATCATAAGGGGGTTTAACAACCACAAATTGTACCACATCAAGTGCAAACTATTTTGGGAGCCATTGAAAGTACAAAACTGGTGCTAGTTCCACAAGTGGAATCAGCAGTAGGAGGAACTCGTAGGGTCCTAGGTGGTATTAGGCTCAACCCAGCTAAGTCTTCTTCCAATTGAACCACCGCATCAAAGCCTACTTCTGAACCTATAGTAAATATGGTTAACAATGGAGGAGGTGAGGAAAATAGAAACAATGGGGAACATCACCCTAGAGGTAATGAAAGAATACACACCTTGTTTGGAGGGAACAATGATCAAAGGGATGGACAAAGCGGAGGTCCTGAGGAGCTAGAAGACGATACAGAATCGAATTTTGGATTCCCTATTCTGGACATTACCAAAAATATCACTACGAAGAACATACCCTTGGTAGCTCTTCCACTTTCTCATGGTATGTCCTCAGAAGACCCTGACACATTTTTATTTGAATTTGATATTCTTTGAGGGAGCTATAATTATTATGAAGATGCACGCAAGCTTAAATTATTCCCTGCCACCTTAAAGGGCTCAACCCTCAGATGGTTCATGAGATTGGGAGAGCACACCATTTACTCTTGGGATGACATGAAATATGTCTGAAGAAATATCAAGACTACTGTAAAAGTAGAGGTGTTAATGATATATTTAGGATGCAGCAGATGGAGGATGAAAGCTTGGAGGAATACCTGGAAAGGTTCCTTTATAATTACCATAAGTTGCGAGTGGGCAGTTTAGATGAAAGGGCCTTTAGGTCTTTCTTTCTCAAGGGGTTAAAGGAAGAGTGCATTAAAATACTTAATCTCCTAAGTTCCAGTGGCATTTATAAAAACCTTTTGCCAAACTAACTGAATTATGTCGAACCTATTCTAGAAGTCAATATCAGGTAGGAAAAAGAATCTGGGACAATTCAAGGGATTATGTGTCTAAAAATTCAAAATTTGTACAAAATGTTGTCACTAGGATTGATTTTGGAAACCTTATAGAAAATTTCAAAATAGACATCTTAAACACCATTAGTGACCAACTTAATACTCTAAAAATTAAAACAAAACAAGAAGAATAAAAAGTTTCATTGGCAATTTTCTATCTGAAATGTAGGCATAAGAATGTTGAAAGGGAATGTCCTATTAATGTGGTTGAGGTGTGTGGTATTTGTACACAAGATCATACCATTGAACAATGCCCATCCCTTCTTAGAATACAAGTCATTTACAAAGGAGGTGTTGAAGCTAGTGATTTCCCGCAAGCAAATAGGAAGCCATCATGGAGAGGGCCAAACCAAAATATATATCGAGAACCTAATTTAAAATGATTTCCTGAAATTCAGTCATGGAACTCTCAACCATCTTACCCTCCATGGCCTCCACAACCACCCCAAAACTCATCTTTAAACCAGAGAGTGAGAGGATGTTTTTATCGGAATGTATTCCAACCTCAAAATAAGCCATACTCCCAGTATCAATGCCCACCTAACATGCCTTGTACATCTAATATTCCTCCATTTCAACAAGGCTATAACCCAACCTATTATCAGCAACCCTCATTGCCATTACCTCCATTACATCAGCTCCTAACCCTATCTTCAAGCTCTAATTCACCCTCACAACAGGCACAAGAATCATTTAATCCACCTCGCCCAACTCTGCTGCCTGCACAACCTGTTGCTAACCCCAACAATAGACCTCCACAACCTATGAAAAACATGGAATTACAACCTTTCCCTACATATGTTATTATTGTTGTCCCTATCAACGAAATTCAATTAAGATCTGGGAAAATAGTTAATAAAGAAAAAATAGTTGTAATTATTCAAGAGGAGGATCCTCAAGTGGAACTTGAGGATAGAACTCACCAACAAACAGAAAATCAAAAAAATATTGAACTATAAGAACCAAGGGAGCCTCCTTACCCAGAAAGATTACTTGCCAAGAAAACTGAAACTCCCATGGAATATGATTTGGAATCTAAATTAAGGAATTTTTGTATAAAAATACATTTGGTGCAAGTTATCAAGAGCATTCCTATTTACACAAAGACCATTAAGGATCACTGCATCAAAATCCAGGAAGAAAGAAAAATAAAAATAAGAATGTTAAAATAATGAGCCAAGTGACAGAAATGATATCTAGTTTGTCACTGAAAAATAATGATCCAGGGAACCCCATAGTCATAATAGAAATCAATGGAACTCTTTTACCAAATACCCTTGTAGACCTAGGAGAAACCATCAATGCTATGACGGTTGACACCATGACAGTACTAAAATTACAAGGAGTTAGGCCTATGCCCATAGTGCTGGAGCTAGCAGATAAGTCCATTGTTAAATCTTTGGGGATCCTAGAAGATATCATGGTAACAATAGCTTCCTAGGAATATCCAATTGATTTCATTGTAATTTCTCCAAAGACTTATAAACCTAGACATCCAGTAGTCTTAAGCCAACCTTGGCTAGCGAGTGTTGACGTTGTCATTGGGTGTAGAAATGGGGAAATGATTATTTCTAATGGACTACAAAATCAGGTATTAACTGTTTTTCCACCTTCCCAAATGGCCACGGAAATACCCCTTTCATTAGAAATCCATTATTAACTTTAAATCAATCGAGGGGACTTCAAGAACAATCAGAGGAACATATTTTGTAACAATTTTTATCTAATATTAATTGCATCGATTATCTTGTTTTTTTTAATGGTTATCATCATGTTTTTAGCAATGAATTTTAGGAGACTTGTCACCCTGTTGTATTTGCATCATTCACTATGGCATCTTTAGAAGGAAACAATGAAGTGAGTACTGAGCCCATTGAAATTAGTGTTGGAAAAACAGTGTATATTGGTACATAATTAAGTACATAATAGAAACAGCAGGTATTGAGTATGGTTCAAAAGCAGTGCAGAGAATTTTCTTGGGATTATTTTAACATGAAAGGTATTCATCCAGACACTTGTATACATCACATCTATACAAATGAAGAAATTATACATGTTAGAAAGTCACAGAGAAGAATGAATCTAGCTCTAAAATAATTTGTTAAGGATGAATTACAAAAAAATTTAAGTGAAAATTTCATTTACCCTATTTCCGACAACAAATGGGTGTCACTCTTGGTGGTAGTCCCAAAGAAAAATCGGAAATGGTGAATCTACATAGACTACCGAGAGTTGAATAAGGCTACTCTGTGGGACTATTTTCCTTTACCCTTAATTGGTCAGGTACTTGATACATTTTCAGGGAAAAAGTATTTTTCTTTTCTAGATGGATATAGCGGTTATAACCAAATTAAAATAGCCTCAGGAGATCAAGAGAAGACTACCATTACCTGCCCATGAGGCACCTATGCCTATCGAGTTCTTCCTTTTGGTTTATGTAACCCTCCAGCTACTTTTCAGCGAGTAGTTTTGGCTATCTTTTCTGATTTGATACATGATTATGTAGAAGTCTATATGGACGACTTCATGGTATATGGGGATTCTTTTCATCAAGACTTGGAGAACTTTGGAGAGGTATTAATTCGTTGTCAGGAAGCTCATTTGGCCCTTCGTAGTATTAAATGTAAAATGATGCAAATTAAGGGGATTGTCTTGGGACATCATGTATCACATGAAGGGATAAAAGTCGACCCTTAGAAAAATAGAGGTAATATAACATATTCCAATTCCCACATCACAAAAAGAGGTAAGAATTTTCTTGGGACATGTAGGGTACTATAGGAGATTTATTGAAAATTTTACTAAAATTGTAGCACCTATGTTTAAATTTCTTACCAAAGATGTTGAATTTTTATGGGACACTAACTGTCAGAATGATTTTCAGGAACTAAAGGGTAAATTGACTACTGTTTTGATATTGCGAGGGCCTAATTGGTCTCTCTTGTTTCACATTTGCATAGATGCATCAGACACGACCCTTTGTTAGCAAGAATCTCTCACCTGCAGAATTAAATTATACAGTTACTAAAAAGGAATTATTAGCAGCCATTCACGCCATAAACAAATTTTGGCATTATATTACTAGTTATGAAACTTTCATCCATACTGATCATTCTTCCATTAGATTTCTTATGAATAAGCCTATTACTAATGGTATAGTTACAAGATGGTTACTTTTGTTATAACAATTCAACATTACTATGATTGACAGGTTTGGACAAGAAAATTTGGTTGCAGATTTCTTATCCTGAATTAACATTGCCCAAGATAGAGCTTCAGTACCAATTCTGGATGACTTTCCAGATGAAGATTTGTTCACAGTTTCAACCTTCACCCCTTGGCTTGCTGACATGGCTAATTACCTGGTGATAGGGAAGCTACCACAGAATCTTTCCACCAGGGAAAAACATAACATTGTACAACAAAGTACCAATTTTTCTTCAATAGATGGGGACTTGTTCCTCACACGACCCAATTTGGTTATGAAAAGATGTGTGCAGGGAGATGAGATGTTTGATGTTCTAAAGGCTTGCCACGGTGAGCCCTGTGGTGGGTACTTTGCAGATACAAAGAGAACTTATAAGGTCCTACATGCGGGCTACTATTAGCCCACACTTTTCAAAGATGAAAAAAGGTTTGTTTCAAGTTGTGATGCCTATTAGAGAATGGGGAGGCCAATACCAGTAGATAAAATGCCTATCCAAATGCAGATATCAGTGGGAATTTTTGAGAAGTGGGCATTGGACTTTGTGGGACCCATCTCTCCCATGTCCAAGAAAAAGAGATACATATTGTTTTGCAATGATTACATGAAAAAGTGGGTAGAAGTCAAGGCTTTATATTATGCTTTTGAGCAATAAGTAATAGATTTACTTTTTGAGAATAACTTCACTCAGTTTGGGGTGCCTAGAGAGATTGTTACCGATCAAGGCTCACAATTCATGTCCAAACTAGCGAAGGCCATTACTGAACAATATTAGATTAAGCATTTAAATTCTACCCCATACCACCCCTAAGAAAACAAATAGGTGGAATCTTAAAATAAATTCTTGGAATCTATCCTCACTAAGATAATTCAACTTCACCATGGTGATTGGGCTAACAAGCTACCCGAGGCATTGTGGGCTTATCGAATAATTTGGAGGAATGTGACAGGACACACTCCTTACGAGTTAGTATATGGGAAACAAGTGCTACTTCCCATTGAGTTTCAGGTAAAAATATTTCAGATTGCCACTCAATTGGGAATGAACTTGAATGAAGACCAGGAACAAAGGTTACTGCAGCTGAATGAGCTTGAAGAAATGGCACTGGATGCATTTCAACAAACCATGTTAGTACAGGATCAGAGATCCCTGTGGCATGACAAGTATATTAATAAAAATATCTTTCAACCAGGATAATGGGCACTACTATATGATAGTAAATTTAAACATTTTAAAGGGAAATTTTCAACTAGGTGGTTGGGACCTTATGAAGTGGAAGAGGTCTTCAATAATGGCTCTGTTAGCATAAAATGTATTGATGTTGATCATACCCCATTTTTGGTGAGTGGCCATCAACTGAAGATATACCACCGACCATTCTCTTGCCAAGAATTTTTGCAGGAAGTAATGCGAGATCTAGAAATGGAGTTGGTTCAAGAGAAGGATCCAGCTCCTGGTGGTTATTTGAACTAATTTCTTTATATTCATATATTTGTATTTATGTATATAGTATAAAATAACAGTTGACTGACTCTTTTTTTCCCCTCAAATCACATCAAATAAAGGGGAAATTTGTCAAGTTTAAGTTTATTCCTTTAACCAGACTTAACAAATTATTTATGGAAAAGGACAATTTGGAGTCTTATTTGAATGTTTCAGACTCCCAAAAAATGAATGTTCCAAGAAAATATTGATCCGGGTTCGTAAATATTAATGGAACAGTGGTAGTTAGGGATCTGTTGAGTACATAATTATTCTTTTCCAAGCTCAGCAAAATAATTATGGAAAAAGCCCCCTTGGAGTATACTTTGGGTTTTTCAAGCTCTCTAAAATGGAATACACCAAGAAGTCACTAAATCAAGCTCGATAAATTTATGAGGTAGCAGTAGCTACAGATATGTTGAGTGCAGAATTACTCTTTTCTGAGCTCAGTAGAATAAGTATGGAAAAGAAACACTCTCGAGTATTCTTTTTTGCATTTCAGACTCTCTAAAAGTGAAATACTCTAGGCAATAATCATTCCAGGCCTAGTCAAAATCCTTGGGATGATGTTTCAAATTCTATATAATAATCAAAAGGAAAAGTTTTCAGTCAAGTTGTATGAGATATTCAAGAAAAAAGAATTTTTGTTCATTTTTCAAATCAGTTCAAAGGATTTTGTACTCAACTTGGCATTGGGATAGATCAGGCATAACTACTAGAAGGTCTCTTTAAAATTTGTAGAAAAGTCTTAAAGAACTATACAAAGGTAGCTTCAACTCATCAGCACCAAATTTAATATGGATGGTAGAGGGGAAATATTATGAAATTTTCCTAATGTTCTGAGTTAATTCATCATTATGGAAACAGTTATGGAGATCATGCTTTACTATTTTTGCTCTCAGGTTCTAGAATATTAATAAAGTCAAAACCAAGGTATGAGAACGTTTTATTTATTGAGACTATATTGGAAGTGTATGCATAATAGGTTAAGTGGTAATCTATCTCCATTACTTGCTATGATTTAATTTTCCTCTCACATTTGGATTAATGTCTTGTCTCCATTACCCTTTTCTTCATTTTTAATTGTGTGGCCACATGTTAATTCATCATTATAGTAACAAATCCCTACTGCGATTAGAGTCGCCACCCTATCCACTACCTTCTCCCTTCATCCTACCTCATACAAACTACCCGTCAAGCATTGGTTCATCATTACCATCGTGCATGTATGTTGTCATCCCAAATTCCCAGGCATTATTTCTTGAATTAATTTAGGGCTGAAAGCACTAGCATGGTAATTTCCCCTCTCAAAGTGATAAGTTTTGGCAGGAAAACGACTATGAGCCCTCCTTTTCTGTGGAAAAACTTCCAGTACTTGCTTCAACTCAGGCATGGAGATCGATCGTCATGAACCCACCTTCATTCAGCTCTCAAGAAGTCTAGAGTATGCTACTTGTAAAGAATTATTCGAAGAGAAAGGGTGGACATCTTTCCTTCGAAAATTTCAAGGATATAATGGTAGATTCGCTTTGGATTTTTCTCAAATATTTAATGGAGAGGTCGCAGAGATTGGAAATTTCAAATTTAAAGTCACCGAAGAATATATAAGTAAAGTAACAGGGTTGTCTGGTGAGAAATCTTTCAAAAGAGGGCTGCTCGACCCAATGGACTGTGCTAAATTTCTAAAACCAACTTATAAATCTTTGAATTGGTCGAAAGGGGTCCTGTGTAGCTACCTAGAAGAAAAATGGTATCCACTTGTTACAGCTCTACAAAGGCTTCTTACTTGTGAAGGTGCGTAAGCTATCATTTTCTTTATCATGTCAAACTATTGTTGCATTTTTTAGAAGGTCAAGAAGTTAATTTCCCTTTCTTCTTGCATAAGATTTTATATAAAATTGCTAAAGGAGTTCAGTCAGCTAGTAAAAACCCTGAAACTGGTGTATGTCATCATATTCTCATTCGAATGTTGGTTGTTGCGAAGTTAAGTAAACGGTGGAAAACTTGGGAAGATTTTCTGGTTGAAATTTTTCCAAGGGAAGAAAATCAAGTGAAAGGACAACAAAGGCTCATCAAACCCCTATCAAAGATTTTAAGTTTTGCAATTAAGGTTCCTCTAGATTCTAGTTCTCAACACGATCATAGTCCTGTAGTGGTGCCTATGTCTACAATGGAAAAAAAATGTTCAGTGAAACCTCTGAAGATACTAGTAAACCCTAGTACTTCAATAGAAATAGTGGCCCCAATATCGGAAAAGAAGAAATGTAAGAAAAGTACAAAAATGAAAACCTGGCCATGAGGAGGCACCCGCTAAGGAATCTCGGTCATAGAAGTAGAAAAATCCTTCCATAAGAGTTGGGGAACCAGTCATTGAAGCAACAAAACGACAATGTGAAAGGGTCAATATTATCCTTAAGAAGAGGAAAAGGAGACTCTTCCAAGGAGAGTCGGAAGTGACACCTGTGCCTTCCACCCCAGTACAAAAAGCAACAAAGAATCTAAATGTGTCTCAAAGTTGATGTCGTACTTGAAGTATGTCTAAATAGGGATTATCCATTTCCAACACCCAAAACCAGGAGCTTGTCATTGTTTTGTCTTGTCCTCAACAAGAGGCTGAAAAACCTCCTTTGGTGAATGAAGAAGTAGAGGATCCTTTATTTAAGGAAGATGGTCCACAAGATAATGATCAATATATTTTTAGTATCTCACCATCTCAAAATCTATCCAACAGAAGTTCAGAGAAGAAGAGATGAGAACGACTACCTAAGCCGAAAAAGAGCAACACTGGGTCAGCTCATGGTGGGAGAAACTCTCAACAACAAATAGTGTTGGTCGAAAAAACCTCATCCCATAATGAAGAAGATTTGCAGTTGCTTGTGGCCAAATTACAGAAGAAGAATATGAAGTTGAAAGACAAGGCTTATAAATACCTTATTTCATTATGTGTGGACTGTAAATGAACAATATTGAGACACAAACCTCTCCTTTGTCTCTAAAAAAGACACACTTGTCTTAAGGAATAAACGTCCGGTTAACTGGAAGTTGAATCAGTTGAAGCCTGTTAAGAAGCCTAGTGCTCAGAAATTGGCTTTGTATTTTCAAAAGTCATTGATGAAATATAATCATGGGCTTGAAGTCTTGGTCAGAGCAGTAGGAATGTGAAGCCTAGGATACCCTATTTTTTATGATTGGATGACCGTTGCATGAGGGCATGCAACCTTTTAGGCATGGGGGGATGTTGGTCCCCACTTTTGTACCTATTTTATCCCTACTATTTTACTGTTTCTATCGACATTTACTCCATTTTATCCTTTTTTGTACCGTGTTATCATTGCCAAACCATGATATTTTGCAAATGGAGGTAGAATATCTACTTAGTGGTATGTTCATGTTCTTTTGATTATTTTAAGTAGATATTAACGGACTTATATCCATTAAATTATTTTTTACTAATCCTTATATGGACTTGTAGACTTTGAAAACATATGGACAAGTAGCAGGGGTTCCAGCACATTAATGAAAAATGCATCAGGCAAAATTCCGTGGACTCGCTGTTCTGTACATAATTTTGCATCTCGATTTTGTACTCTATTTGGCAACAAGTGTTCAGTTAATTCCTTGGTGTTCTAGAATTGATCTTCTTATACTCAAAATGGAGTTGGTTTCATCAATCATGCTATGATCAGGATGAGCTCAACCAGGATCCATTTGAATATTATTCAAGAAGATTTCATACAACTTAATTTTAGCCTTGATGTTATATGTTTAATTTTTCTAGTTAATTAGTTATGCCTATTTTTCATCGGCTGAACTTTATAAAAGCCCAATGATCTCTGTATGTAAGGGGATGGGAAAGATTGTTAAGTAATTTTGTTGCAAGAAGATTTACACTTAGGAGACATTGGAAACTATGATGTACTTGTTATTTGAACTCATATTTTGTTGAACCTTAATACATAATTCTGATTCATCATTTAAATTTCTGTAAGTATTATGATTCTTTTTTGTTTCTAAAGCATTGAGTTAACCTAAACTCACTACAGGAAGTGGAAAGGGCACACCACCACCTGGAAACAAGTCTTGTAATTGATATAGACTATAGGAAGTGTGTTTCATTGAGATTTATGAGTGTGGATCTTGTTCTGAAGAATTTTACTAGCCAGATCTTAGCATCACCATTTTCTATTATGTACTTAAGCTCTTACTATGTTTTTCTTGGATCTGAATAAGTATCTTGTATTTGAATCTTTGCAAACTAGAAAGGACTGTATCGATTAACATTTTCGATGTATGAATGATTTCTCCAATACATTCTCATGGTTAAGAATATTTAAAAGAGTGCTTTCCAATTTGGATGAATACAAAGGTTGATAATTGTATCATCAGCTTGAGTTGGAATTGGTTTAATAATTTCACATCCTTTACATTTTTATTTGATATAAAATCATGTAGCATCGTGTTTGATATGAAAGTTCCCAAAAGTAATGTGACAAGATGTTGGTTGTTGATTGAGATTGTAGCATAGTTCTGAGATTCAGTATAATTGTAGCAAGGTTGGATTGAAGATTGTAGATTAATGCTCTTTCATAAGAATGGCTTTCTAAGTTTGACTGGAGTGGTTTTAAACTATAATAGAATTCAATCTTTAGAATCTTTTGGATCTAAGTGTGTTGACATATCTAGCGAAAGAAATCAATTTATAGTTTGCTACTTAGTTTTTTTAGTATTTGTAGAGTTGAATTCTAGGAAATATAAAGAGATTAGTTTGAATTCTTGTTGGCATGTTTTATGCACCTTAAGAATTAGACTTGGTCTTGTTTGGATTGTCCATTTTCCTTAGCTTAAAATCGTTTGGCTTAGAATCAGTTTCATATGGATTGAGATTAGCATAAGCTCGATATTGTTTTGAATAATAATTAGTCTTATTTGATTTGAGATTCCTATTACTTACATTAAATAGATCTTATTGTTTGGGTTGGTATTTCCATTATTTTAAAAGTGAAGTGAGAAAGTTAGAGTAGTAGTTTGTCTTATTTGGATTGAAGATTTTCGTTGAAGCTGTTGAGTGGTAAATTATAGTAATTAGGTCGTGATAAGTATTTCTTGAGAAGTAATTAGAAATAGTCTCGTTTGAACAATAGTTAGAAATGTTAGCATAATGATTGGTAGTGAGGTAGTGATTGATATTGTGACTCATCTTATATGCACAATATCTTGAATCTCTTAAGTAGTAACTAATATTTCTTATGAACAATGATTTGCATTGTCTGTGCTATAGTTTTTAGGTAGCTTGCAAATTAGTTTGTTTGTTTTCTTTACCTTTAAGTTAGTTTTTGAGTTAATAAAGTTATGATTAAAATAGGATAATAATTAAAGTTTGAATAATATAGGGATTTAATTTGATAATTTTCTTCACCTCAGTTTGTTGTGGTTAGAAATAGTAGAGATTAAACATTATGTACTTAACTTTGCACTAAATTGTTGGAACTTGAATCAGAACGCGGTGTAACTCAGAGATTACGAACCTCGGTTAATAATTTAATTTAGGGGGATTAAACGACAAATAAAACTCCTGATAGAGGGTATTGAACCATTTTTTGGCTTCTCTATCTAGATACTTCACAAACAACCTCGTTACCACATCCATATACTCTACATTAATATTTTTCGTAAAAGCACAAAAATTTGCTACATGTTTTTCAGTTGTAAACGCATCTTCTCCTGTGCATCTTGGCAATAGCTTCATATAGTCTTAAGGCATTGCATTCATGGGCTTGGGAATATTAAGCGGACCATGTCAATTTAAAAGAAACCCTAGAATCACTATATTTTGATTTTGAAGAGGAGGAGGAAGATTTCCTGCTTCAGACACACAATAGGCTAGAGGAAACACAGATATAGGAACTAGATGAGAGACTGAACGAACAATTTGATAGGAGGCTACAAAATCAATAGTTTGTATTTATTCAACTTCTGATATTGTTGGAAAAGAAAAAGAAACCATATTCAAAATATATTTCTTCAAGAGTAGGCTCAAGAAACAGGGACTAACAAGGAAAAAAATCCTCTTCAGAGAAATTCAAATTTCTTGCAACTTCTTCTGAGTGATAAACTTTGGTATATTGAGATAAATAACTGCAACCATAAGCAGACAAGGTAGGACTTGAGGTTTTTGGAGATTGTTTTTCTCTCCAAACCCTTTGGGAAACCAATATTTCAGGGTCAGATAAAGATGGGGTTTTTTGCTGGGAAGTATCTGACCTCGTGTGGGGTCTTTTTTTAGCCAAGGCTATTACTTCTATTCTCACTTAGGGAGAAAAATCAGTCGCCACTTTCTTTGCTCACTAGATAGAGAAATGGTTTCCAAAAGCCTGGGGAAAAATAACTTCGTTCTTTAGTTCCAGCAATGATGCCAAAAGATGTTGTAACCCTAGAGACAACCTATGACTAAGAAGAGGTCAGTGCCTAGGACATATGTACAAAAAAATGTTGTATGTTGTCCCATACATGATTATTCAGAGATGTGTTATACAGGTAATGAAAAGAAAACTCCTTAGATAAAAGATATATTTCTAGATGGCCACATTGTCTGTGAAAATGATTTTGAATTTGTTGTGAGATGATAGAATGAAATAGTAGAAGATTCAGAATAGAAGGTTGTAATTGCAAAATCTTTTGATATAAATCTTAGGATAATACATTAAAATACTAAGAGAATGAAAGTATGAAAATATGGAGCATAGTTTAAGGTTATTTAATAGAAATTTACAAGTACTGTGAACTCTTTCCAAGCAAATTAAATTTGCATTACTGAAAATAACCAGCAGCTTCTTTACACATTTCCAAGAGAAGAAAAAAATTAATGACTTACAGTAACAAAGGAACACATATCATATTCAGAAGATAGTTGGAATCATCTGGAAAAACTTTATTATATCTCCAAGAAAAAGTTGACACATTACACAAGAAATTCTCTCTGAGGTCAAAAATTTTGAACCCTAAAAATGGTTCCTCTGTGTCTTTTTGTAGAAAATTTACTTGAACTACATTCTAAAATTACTTTAGACTTTACTCGGCCCTTATGAGGACTTAGACATTAAACTTGAAATTAAATCACTTTGGCTTGAAATTACAAAATAAAATATATTTTCTAGAAAGTATTTTTCCAAAATAAAATATGTGGTTGATTTGCATTCGATCACTTGGGATCCTTGTGCAGTCTTGTTGTAAGAAGCTTCAGACTCAACTGATTTGATTGGTGACAGGGATTCTCGACATTTCTACTACACTATCAAGTCAGAATTTGGGTGCTTGACCAATCTGTCATAGACCATCCTAAAATTTGTTACCCTATTATAAGTTGGCTTTTATGTTAATAGAGCCTTAACCAACCATAATAACTGAAAGTGCCTCTGCAAGTTATTCACAATGGTTGACCATTTTAGAATTGTTGTCTTTTCATGGTAAGCATTGATTTTACTTTTTGCTTCAACTAATAAGGTTTCATATGTCTCCCATGGAAGAAAGTTACCCTATTGGTCCCAACATGAGGGAAACTATACTCTAATTCTTTTATCAAAATTTGAATTAAAGGCCAACACAGATTCTTTGATTTCCCCGAGTTTGATTTCTGCATTTTTCTGTAAATATTCTTTTGCACCATTTGATTTATTTCAATAACAATGGATGTTCAGTCTTCAATCTCCATTGCCCTTAACTCCTGAGAAGACTTTGTAGAAATTTTGAATAATATAACACTTATTCACAAAGATTATCCTGATTATACACTATTTTCGGAATGCATGCATAATACATAACCTCCTCTACCATTGATCATCAATTTGCGGAATTAAAGAAACAATCGCATGCGCACATTGAAACATCAATCGCACATATCAACACAGTATGTACTAGGGAAAGCATACAGCTGAAAACCCCCAACTATCTGTATATTATTATGATAGAGAACAGGTAACAATACATAGTACAACACTCCTCACAAGTACTAAGTACTATCTCCACATGCTACACACAAACTAGCTCAGATCTGAATCAAGTCACAGTTTCAAATCTCCTCCATTGTTTGCCTGTCGCCACTGCGCAATACTTGTTGAGAATAGATCTAATCCAAGTTAAAATTCCCTTGGCTTGTACTGCGCAATCCTCATTGGCAATCTCAATCAATGATTGTGCAAATCTCATGCACAGCGATAGTCACAACTAATAGCAGTCTCACCCTTTCACCCACCTCTAACACTCGTCTCCACTAAACTGTCCATGCACTGAGTTAACTGATGTATTCTTTAGTTGATTTATGAGTTAATAATTAGTGAATTAATTAATAATTAATTCACATCACTCATCACTAGTGTAATTGTCAGTTAGACTAAATACAACTAGTTCAACTAAGTCAAACTGAACACAACTCCATCAACTCCACCAAACTCAATCACTTGAGTTCTAACTGAATTCCATCATGCAATAGCTCAACTAACCCATAGGAAAAGTGTATTTCCTTCTGGCAGTTGCATGTGCCACATCCGTAGCTCGAACTGAAGTGCTACAAGGGATAAGATAATGTTTATAGTCCAAATATTATTAAGAGCTAATAATATTCGACTGTTCTATTTTTTGACTGGCAGTCTAAAAATACTCTCCACCCATATGTCTAAAAATATAGGTCCATCTATTTTTACCAACATGACCAATCATCCATAAATAGCATCCTACAACTCATATACCATGATCCATATGTCTAAAAATAGACTTTGCGCCAAAAATAGCCTGTGGGCCCACTTAGTGAAGGCGACTTCTTTTCACTAAGCTCCATCATCTTGTTGCA